>AWOL01S0456557.1:0-12576 GCA_000715115.1 Nicotiana otophora
GCAACTGGAGAGTAACTCAACAAATGATATTTCATAACTTACACTTTGCCTCAATAGAAACCATGGCCTTCAGAACTCAATACCAAACGCAACAGCCAAATATTCCAAGGATAGAAAATTTCAAGTAAAGAATCTCAAAGTTAAATAATAGATACATAATTAAAGAAAAATAAGTAATTCAACTAAACATGTAGGACAAGTTGCAAATAAGAGATAAGACAAGTAGACATGTGAAATTAGACTACGTATGGTGACTACAACATGTTAATGTAACTCAATTAAAGCATGTAAGGAAACTACATAGCTAAAAATCGGAAATTTCACATTTAGCACGTGTACGCACTCGTCACCTTGCATACACAGCTTTCACATATCACAATTATTGCAACAATACCAAATCATAAGGGCCCCCCCCCCCCACACACACACACAAGGTTAGATAAGTCACTTACCTCAAACCACGCTGAATCATAAAACTATAAGGCCTTTCCTTCGATTTTCTAACTTTGAATGGCTCGAATCTAGCTAAAACAATTTCATACTATAAATATAACTATGATCTTTGCAATTAATTTTAAAATCGACCCAAAAGGTCACCCCATGCTCGTGTCTCCGAATCCGATAAAAGTTACAAAATTCGAACACTCATTCACCCACGAGACCAACCATACTAAAATTACTCAAATTCGATACTAAAATCTCGCTCAAATCCCCAAAATTCGGCCTAAGAAGTTTTTATAATTTTCTCCAAATTTTCAACCCAAATCACTAGTTTAATGATGAAATCAAGGATATATTCATGTAATTTAACCAAATCCAAGTTAGAATCACTTACCCCAATTAATTCCTTGAAACACCCACGCAAAATCGCCACAAATCGAGCTCTCTAGGACACACATGAAAAATCAGATGAAACCCTCATTTATATAGTACCACATCTGATCTCCCAAAGTACTGACCGAACATTTATTGAGTGGTCCGCACTTCCAAGTTCGCGGCCGCGATCCAAATTGTGCGTCCGCACTACAGCAGTAATTGCACTACTATGCTTCAGTAAATTGATCATAACCTTACGTACCAATGTCCAAATGAAGAATGGGTAGTCCCCAATGTAAATTGATCATAACCTTCGAAGTCAAACCATTAAATCTGCAGATAGTCCCCTGCGGTCCGCACATTTTCCACTACCTCCACACTGAGGGAGTTTGTGGCCGCACATGAGGCCTTGCCTTAGCACTCCAAATTGTGCCCTCCGCACTTCAACTTCTCAAGAACAATCATCAATGTGCCGAAATGCCCAAATTTGTTCAAAACTCACCCGAAACACACCCGAGGTCCCCGAGACCGCATCCCAACATACCAACAATTCTTAAAACACGATACGAATTTAGTCGAGCCATCAAATAACATCAAACAACATGAAAAATACAAATCGTAACCCAAATTCAAGCCTATGAACTATGAACTTCCAAATTACAAAACCAACGCCGATTCATACCAAAACAACTCTGATGGACACCAAATTTTGCACACAAGTCATAAATGACATTACTGACCTATTCCAACTCCTGGAATCGGGATCTGACCCTAATTCAATAATGTTAACTCCCGGTCAAACATCCCAAAAATCATCCATTTCAAACTTTTTTTAAATCGTGCCGAAACGACTTACGGACCTCCAAATCAACATCCGGACATGCTCCTAAGACCGAAATCACCATACGGAGCTATTGGAACCATCAAAACTCCATTCCGGAGTCATCCACATACAATTCAAACTACGATCAAGTCCTATGACTTAAACTTACAACTTAGGGACTATGTGTCCCATATCACTCCAAAACTCTCCCGAACTCGACACCAAGCACACCGAACATGACATCAAGCACCCCGACAGGGTCGGTTCATAAACGAATGTATACTTGTCGTGACTAACCCCACTGTTCGTTTTCGTTTGTCAAAGCTCTGTAGAGAGCAGCCCCATTTTGTTTAATTCACTATCACTAAAATGAGAGCTTAAGTGAAGAATTTCTCTTTTTATGTCCATGGGCCCACACAATTAAAGCCATGATATATCACTAAGAAATTGGCTATAAAGATGCCACCAACATGATAATTTGTACTAGTCACTTGCTGCTCCTTGCTACGCAGTCACGTGGTGACTTCCTTGTCACCTTGTAATTGTCCACAAATCCTTAAACCAAAGTACTACTATTAGAATATTAATATATTAATAAATTATGGTACTATATAAAATCAATACATACACTAATACATCATTAAAACATCCATGTAAAAATATAAATATATTTTTTTCAAATTCTAATTTTTCTAATCTCATATAAAGAGTACAAATTTACATACGCTTAATTCTCAAAACGGTAAAAAGATAACCTACTTTCCTTGTGAGAAAATAATTTCTATATAAAGAAAATATCATTTATAAACGTTCTCATATTATTTATATAATTGTAAGCCTATCCGGAAGTAGTAATATTAATAACTATATAAAACCATATGTTTCAAACTTTTTACAAAAATGTTCTAGTCAAAAGAAATATCATATCAAAATGTATCTAACATTATCAAGGTTGTTAAACTTATGACGTCTTACAATAACACTAAATCCTCTATAACCTTATGAATGACCATAATCCCTTCAAGCTCATATGGATTACTATGACTCATCTTAACACTAAAGTACGTCATATTACACTACTAGCATTAGATACCCCATTTTCATTCTACACGTATAATCCTCTAGGTGCACACATAATGACTCATCACCAAAATTTACACCGTGTCATGTTTTGCTCATATATATATATGGTCCATGTGGAATAATAGTCATCCAACAATTCCGAACAATTTAAGCACATCCACTACACTTTCCCGCTTTATTAATTACACACATAATTAATTTATGGATCTCTTTTAACTTAAATACTAATCACTTTTAACATACTTCATATTTCTTACTATCATGGTTATGTGGTATAGCACTAGTCCATAAATACGGGGTATTATAGCTTCGACCGTATTTTTATTCAAAAATATCAAACTTCGACCAAACTCATTTTCTTTGATTTGTTTACCCTCTGACCTACACTACACTCACTTATCATTTGTTATAAATAGCATAAATACTTATAACCTCAAAAATAATCTTGTCCTTGAACTTATGTTGAGTATTTTACGACAAATCCAAAGTATAAAAGTATAAATGTAACACAACACAATCTGCCCGGCATGCTCACAAGCATAACAACACACCCCGCCCGATATGATCACAGGCATAACAACACAATCCGCCCGGCGTGGTCATATGCATCTTATCCAAATCATATCACACAAAAGTAAATATACAAGAGTACATGTATATAATGACCGAATAATGGATCTCATGTTCCTGGACTAGTTTGAATGACATGCTAAAGTGTAGGCATGTGCAAAGTGTACCATTATCGCTCAAATAGGCTATCGCATCACAGAAATAGCAATTATCAAGTTCATTAAGAGAATTAGCCTCCATGTTGCTTCAAATGTGGCTAAATTAGTTCACAACAAGGTTACAAATATGAGATAAAGTAAATCCGTAAGATTAACAGTCAATTCTAGGCATATCATTGCCTAAGCACTACANCGAGTATCTTACGACAAATCCAAAGTATAAAAGTACAGATGTAACACAACACAATCTGCCCGGATGCTCACAAGCATAACAACACACCCCGCCCGATATGATCACAGGCATAACAACACAATCCGCCCGGCGTGGTCATATGCATCTTATCCAAATCATATCACACAAAAGAAAATATACAAGAGTACATGTATGTAATGACCGAATAATGGATCTCATGTTCCTGGACTAGTTTGAATGACATGCTAAAGTGTAGGCATGTGCAAAGTGTACCATTATCGCTCAAATAGGCTATCACATCACAAAAATAGCAATTATCAAGTTCATTAAGAGAATTAGCCTCCATGTTGCTTCAAATGTGGGTAAAATAGTTCACAACAAGGTTACAAATATGAGAAAAAGTAAATCCGTAAGCTTAACAGTCAATTCTAGGCATATCATTGCCTAAGCACTACCCCGAGCATGAATAAATACCCCGGTGTTAGCACATGGGCTCAAACCCTACACATGCGCGCATCCATAGCATGTAGCTATCGCAAATAATTCAGGCAACTAGTGCCTCAGTCAAGTTTAGATAAGATACTTACCTCAAGCCCTTCTCGTGCATATATTAATCTCCGAATGACTCAAATCTAGCCAATACAATGCAATACTACAACAAAAGCCATAGGAAGTGATTTTAAAAGATAAATCTATGATCTTTAAGTCAAATCAAAAAGTCAACCCAAAATGTCAACCCTAGGCTCGCACCTCAAAACCCAAAAAAAATCATAAATACCGAACAACCATTAAATTTAGAGTCTAACCATACCAAAATCATCCAATTCCAACCATAAATCGACCCTAAAATCCTCACATTTTACTTCTAATAACATAGTCCAAACATCCCCAAATTCTATCTTAGATTCATGAAAATTAGGTGTAATAATCAAGGGGTATTCAATATCTAATACCAAGATCGAACAAACATTACCTACCTTTTTAATTGGGATGAGAAATGCTCAAAACATCTCCTTAGACCGAGTTCTACTAATTCAGAAAATGAGAAAACAATGAAACCCTTCAATGTTTATAAACCTGCCAGTGATTCCGCCCTTACGGCCCCCAAACGTGCACCAGCGATACCATTTTTGCGGTCCAGACCTCGCTTCTGCGAATCCCAATAAAACTCCTGACCTATAGCTTCTGCGGTTAGGTCCCTTTTTTCGCGCGTCCGATCCTACAAAAATTCTCTGCACTTGCGGTCCCTGAACTCCGGTCCAATTTAGCTATTGCGGTCTGCAAGCCGCTTCTGCGGCTCTGCACTTGTGGACACCCTNGAAAACAAATCATAAATACCGAGAACCATTAAATTTAGAGTCTAACCTTACCAAAATCATCCAATTCCAACCATAAATCAACCCTAAAATCCTCAAATTTTACTTCTAATAACATAGTCCAAACATCCCCAAATTTTATCTTAGATTCATGAAAATTAGGTGTAATAATCAAGGGGTATTCAATATCTAATACCAAGATCAAACAAACATTACCTACCTTTTTAATTGGGATGAGAAATTCTCAAAACATCTTCTTAGATTGAGTTCTACTAATTCAGAAAATGAGAAAATAATGAAACCCTTCAATGTTTATAAACCTGCCAGTGATTCTGCCCTTACGGCCCCCAAACGTGCACCAGCGATACCACTTTTGCGGTCCAGACCTCGCTTCTGCGAATCCCAATAAAACTCCTGACCTATAGCTTCTGCGGTTAGGTCCCTTCTTTCGCTAGTCCGATCCTACAGAAATTCTCTGCATTTGCGGTCCCTGAACTCCGGTCCAATTTAGCTATTGCGGTCTGCAAGCCGCTTCTGCGGCTCTACACTTGTGGACACCCTGCGCATCTGCGCTTGGGCACCTGCTCTAACTTCTCTACTTCTCCGGACTCCCTCAACAGTTTCCCCATTTTTGTTTCTACGACCACCAGGCCGCTTCTGCGGCAATGCACCTATGGCTCCTTTCTCACAGGTGCGATCGTAGTAGGCATCAGAAACTTTAGCAAAACTCCTATGTGAAAACATGTTTTGCCACCCATCCGAATCATACTCGAATCCCCCGGGGGCCTGCCCAAACATACTAACTAGTCCTAAAACACAATATGAACTCTCTCGAAGCCTCAAATCATATCAAACAATAATAAAACGACGAATTGCACATCGATTCAAGCCTAATTAATTAATGAACTTCCAACTTCTAAAACTAATGCCGAATCATATCAAACCATTTCCCAATAACCTATATATTTGCACACAAGTCAATACATGACACAAGGACCTATTACAACTCCGAGAACTAAAATCTGAACCCGATGTCAACAAAGTCAACTCTTAGTCAAACCTCTCAACCTCCAACATTCTAACTTTCGACAAAAAGCCTCAAACCCACCCATGGACCTCTGAATCCATATCTGGACATACATCTAAGTAAAAAATCGCCATATGAATCGGAAGCATCAAACTCCATTACAGAGTCATCTACACAAAAGTCAAACTCCGGTCAACTCTTCTATCCTAAGTTTTCAACCTTAGGAGTAAGTTTCCCAATTAACTCTGAATCATCCCTGAAACCAAACCAACCATCTCGAAAAGTCACATAACTATAACTATACATAGAAGAAGTAATAAAAATGGGAAAGAGGCTACAATACTCAAAACGACCGGCCGAGTCATTACATATGAGCTTAAGACTGCCTTGACTACAACTCCAGTTATGGTTTTGCCTTCTGGATCGATTTCTTTATAGTTTATTATGATGCTTGAAAGACTAACATTTGGATTTGTATTAATACATCAGGGTAGAATTATTGAGTATGATTCGCGACAGTTGAATCCCAATGAGAAGAACTACCTTGTACATGATTTAGAGTTGGCAGCCATTGTTCACGCACTGAAGATTTGGATGCATTATGTTTATTGCGTGTCTGGTGAGGTGTTCATCGATCACATGAGTCTCCAACATTTGTTCAAGCAAAAGGATCTAAACTTAAGGCAACAGATGTGGTTAGAGCTACTAAAGGACTATGATATCACCAATCTTTTTCATCCAGGGAAGGCCAATGTAGTGGATGATGCTTTGAGTGGGAAGGTAGAGAGCTTAGGGAGTCTTNGAACCCGATGTCAACAAAGTCAACTCTTAGTCAAACCTCTCAACCTCCAACATTCTAACTTTCGACAAAAAGCCTCAAACCCACCCATGGACCTCTGAATCCATATCTGGACATACATCTAAGTAAAAAATCGCCATATGAATCGGAAGCATCAAACTCCATTACAGAGTCATCTACACAAAAGTCAAACTCCGGTCAACTCTTCTATCCTAAGTTTTCAACCTTAGGAGTAAGTTTCCCAATTAACTCTGAATCATCCCTGAAACCAAACCAACCATCTCGAAAAGTCACATAACTATAACTATACATAGAAGAAGTAATAAAAATGGGAAAGAGGCTACAATACTCAAAACGACCGGCCGAGTCATTACATATGAGCTTAAGACTGCCTTGACTACAACTCCAGTTATGGTTTTGCCTTCTGGATAGTGTTCTTTATAGTTTATTGTGATGCCTCAAAGACTAACATTTGGATTTGTATTAATACATGAGGGTAGAATTATTGAGTATGATTCGCGACAGTTGAAGCCTAATGAGAAGAACTACCTTGTACATGATTTAGAGTTGGCAGCCATTGTTCACGCGCTGAAGATTTGGATGCATTATGTTTATTGCATGTCTGGTGAGGTGTTCATCGATCACATGAGTATCCAACATTTTTTCAAGCAAAAGGATCTAAATTTAAGGCAACAGATGTGGTTAGAGCTACTAAAGGACTATGATATCACCAATCTTTTTCATCTAGGGAAGGCCAATGTAGTGGATAATGCTTTGAGTGGGAAGGTAGAGAGCTTGGGGAGTCTTGATTATATTTCAGTTGGGGAGAGACCATTAGTATTAGATGTTCAGGATTTGGCCAATCGGTTCGTGTGGTTGGATATTTCGGAGCCCGACAGAGTTCTTGCTTGTGTTGTATCACAACTATCCATGTTTAAGTGCATAAAAGCATGTCAGTATAATGATCCCCATTTGCTTGTCCTGAATGACACGGTGCAACACGGTGATGCTAAGAAAGTTACTAATAGTGATGATGGGGTATTGAGACTGCGGGGTCGGATTTGTGTTTCAAATGTGGATGGGTTGCATGAGTTGATTCTTGAGGAGGCCTATGGTTCGTAGTATTCCATCATCCGTGTGCAACAAAGATGTATCATGATTGGAGGCAACACTATTGGTGGCGGAAGATGAAGAACAATATTGTTGGATGTTTTGCTCAGTATTTGCACTGTCAGCAGATGAACTATGAGCATCAAAGAGCCTGTGGTTTTCTTTAGATGCTTGATATCATTATGGATTTTGTAGTTTGACTTCCATGGACCTTGAGGCGATTTGATGCAGTGTGGGTTATTCTAGACAGACTGACAAGTCTGCACACTTCATTCCAGTTATGAATACCTACTCTTAAGAGCACCTGGCTCGAATTTACATTTGGGAGATTGATCGCCTTCATGGTTTTCTCGTGTCTATTATCTAGGATCGAGGCAATCAGTTGACATACCATTTTGGGAGAGTAGTGTAGCGAATGTTGGGCAGTCCGAGCGCATCATTTCTTCCATAGAAGAACGGACAGTCCGAGCGCACTATTCAGATTTTGCAGGATATGTTACGTGCTTGTGTCATTGATTTTGGCGGTTCACGGGATCAGTTTCATCCGGTAGCATAGTTTGCCTATAACAACAACTTTTAGTCGAGTATCCAAATGGCTCCTTTTGAGGCCTCATATGGGATGCGATGTCGTTCTCCAGTTGGTTGGTTTTGCCTAGGGAGGCTAGATTGTTGGGCAGTTATTTGTTCACGATGCTTTGGAGAAGGTGTAGTTGATCCAGGAGTAGCTTCGTACAGCACAATACATGTAGAAGAGTTATGCGTACAGGAAAGCTTGTGATTTTGCATATATTCTGGGTGAGAAGGTTCTACTCAGAGTTTCACCAATGAATAGTGTGATGAGGTTCGGAAAGAAGGGAAAGATGAGCCCTAGGTATATTGGCCATTTTGATGTTATTGAGAGAGTTGGAGAGGTGGCCTACAGACTTGCCTTGCCAATTAGTTTATCGGGAGTTCATCCAATGTTTCATGTTTCTATGCTCCGAAAGTATTATGGTGATCTGTCACATGTTTTGGACATCAACATCGTGAATTTAGATAGGGATTTGACTTATTATGTGGAGTCGGTTGCCATATTGTATCGACAGGTTTGAAAGTTGAGGTCGAAGAAGATAGCATCACTAAAGGTTCACTAGAGAAGTCAACTGCTCGAAGAGGCTATTTAGTAGACCGAGCAAGAGATACGGAAAATATGTCATTACCTTTTTTGAGACTCCAAGTATGATTCTAGACTCGTTCGAAGATTAACGTTTGTTTAAGAGGAGGAGAATATAATGACCCGACCGATCATTTTTAGTATTTTATTCTTGTCCCCCTATTTATTGAAACTTCTATGTTCATTTGTGGTTAGGTGACTTGTTGGGGGTGGTTGGATTAGTTTCGGGAAGGTTTTTGATAGAATTGGGATAATTAGTCGTAAGGTTGGAAGCTTAGGTTGAAAGAGTTTACCGCAGTTTGACTTTTACGTAGACAACTCCAAAATAGAGTTTTGATGGTTCCAATAGCTTTGTATGGTTATTTTGGACTTAGGTGTATGTCCGAATGTGGATTTGGAGGTCCATAGGTTGGTTTGGTGCCTTTCAGAAAAAGTTGAAAACTTGAGGGTTTGGAAGGTTTATGGGTTTGAACGAGAGTTGACTTTGATTATATCGGATTCAAATTTTAGTTCCGGGAGTTGGAATAGGTCTGTTTGTGTCATTTGGAACTTGCATGCAAAATTTGAGGTCATTCAGAGTTGCTTTATTATGGTTCGACATGCGTTTTGGAAGTTAAAAGTTCATTAATTCATTAGATTTGAATTGATGTGTGATTCATGGTTTTGATGTTGTTTTATGTGATTTGAGGTCTCGAGTAAGTTCGTGTTATTTTTTGGCATTGGTTGGAATGTTAGGACGGGGTCCTGGGTGCCTCAGGAGTGTTTCATATTAAGGTTAGACAAGTTGGGGACTTAGTGTTATTGTTGAAGCATTTGGCATATTGTGCTTTTGCATTGCGGTGGGATTGGCCGTAGATGGAGTTATTGTTGCCCGGGTGCGAGGTTAGCCTGTCCAGGGGAAGGACACAGATGCGCACAGGATTCCGTAGGAGTGGATGCATTTCTACGATGAGGGGTCCACAGAAGCGAAATTTGGCTGAAGGACAAGGAATCGCAGATGCAGAAGGTTTTCGCAGGTACGGGTGCACAGATGTGGGAGTATTTATGTAGAAGCGGATGGTCGGGCATTTGGCTGGGTTCGCAGATATGGCCACTGTTCTGCAGAAGTTGTTAAGTCATCGCATGTGAGAGATTGCTGGACATGTTTTATAATCGAATGGTTTGAGGGGTTTTCTCATTTGTTTTAATTGTGGAGCTCGGTCTAGGGCAATTTAGTGCTTTTCATCACCATTTAAGAGGTAAGTGATCTTTAGTCACATTTAGTACTACATATTGATTGCCTATTGATTACTACAACCTATTTTTATGAATTAGAGGTCGGATTTGGGGGTTTATTGACTATGTTATTGGAGAGTGAGATTTGATGATTGGAGGGTTGATTTGTTGTTGGAATTGGATGAAATTTGTATGTTTGGATTCATCTTTGAATAGATGATCAGAATTTGCAAATTTGGTTAGGTTTTGAGGTGCGGGCCTAGGATTAACTTTTTTATTTGAGTTAAATATCTTAGCTTTATAGATTGGAATCATTTCCTGTTGTTTTTATTAAATTATTTGGCTCAATTCAGGCCATCTAGAGGTTGATACGCGCGAGAAGGGCTTGTTAGAGGAGTAATTTGGCTTTCTTGAGGTAAGTATCTTACCTAAACTTTGTTGAGGCACTAGTTACCTGAGTTATTTATGATAGCTACGTGTTGTGGGTGGCGCATGTGTGATGGGGTTGAGCCCATGTGCGTGCACCGAGGTATTTATCCATGCTCGGGCCAGTGCTTAGACTACGATATGCCATAACTTGATTGCTAAGCTTCATGCTATGATGTTTCTCTTATATGTACCCATGTTGTGAACTATTTGAGCCATGTTTGAGGTTGTACAGAGATTAATCTCCTGGTTAAGCACCGTAGCTGCTATTTTGTGATGTATACACCTAATTTGAGCTATGATAACACACTTGCACATGCATACACAATAGCATGTCACTTATACCTGTCCAGGATTATCAAATTTGATGTTCTTCGATCATGTACATGTATTCTTGCATATATGCTTTATGTGTGATATGGTTTGGATTGGTAGCCCGTGACCACGCCGGGTGGATTATGATATTGTACATGTGACCATGCTAGGAGGATTGTATTGTTGAGCATGTGGGCGATGGATCATCCCCCTAGGGTCACCCTCTCATGTTTCTCACTTGAGGGTGTACACGTGGATTGAGAAAACATGATCAGTGGTTTGGTACTATTATGGAAATTGTGAGGAGATGCAAGCTAGTGTTTAATTTGGTTGTTGCATTTCTTCTTTACCTACAACTTACTTGACTCTTATCTACTTTAATTACATATCTTCTTTGTATGCACAATTTTTACTAAATAGAGCTATTAAGTAATTTTGCGCTCTAAGGTGGTTCTTTCAGAGATTCATGACTTGATTATATTATTATTTTGTACTTGTTGTATTTATGAATTGTGTAGGTGGTTAGAGAGTATCATTTATAATTCTTGCTTTTGTTTTACCTCCACAAGGTTACTGATGATACTTTCTCAGTACATGGGGTCGGTTGTGCTCATACTATACTCTGCATTTAATTGTACAGATCCATTTGTCTGGCCTAGTCACTGGTAGCGGTGTTTTACTAGCTGATTTGGTCCCCGAGAGACGAGGTAGAGCTGCATCTCGACCACAGTTTTGTACTGTTGTCTTTATTTTAGATTGAGTTGGTATTCAGTTTTCAGACATGTATTTTTGGCTTAGAGCTCATGACTTTGTTGTCACGCCCGAAACCTGGGGAGGCNGTTCTTTCAGAGATTCATGACTTGATTATATTATTATTTTGTACTTGTTGTATTTATGAATTGTGTAGGTGGTTAGAGAGTATCATTTATAATTCTTGCTTTTGTTTTACCTCCATAAGGTTACTGATGATACTTTCTCAGTACATGGGGTCGGTTGTGCTCATACTATACTCTGCATTTAATTGTAGAGATCCATTTGTCTGGCCTAGTCACTCGTAGCGGTGTTTTACTAGCTGATTTGGTCCCCGAGAGACGAGGTAGAGCTGCATCTCGACCACAGTTTTGTACTGTTGTCTTTATTTTAGATTGTGTTGGTATTCAGTTTTCAGACATGTATTTTTGGCTTAGAGCTCATGACTTTGTTGTCACGCCCCAAACCTGGGGAGGCATGGCTGGCACCCATGGTCGTGCTGGCATGAGCAAACCACTTTGTAACTCATGATCGTTCGACCAAAACTAGAACATACATAAGTTGAGTTAGCAGAACTCATTCCCGTGCCACGGCCGGTTGGGCAGGCATGCATATACATTTTCCACCGAGTTACGACAGGTCGGGCAGTCATGCATTTACCACTAAGCTACGGCTGGTTGAGCAGTTATAGATTTACCACTGAGCTACGGACGGTCGTGCAGTTATGCATTTACCACCGCACTACGGCCGGTCGGGCAATTACCACTGATCAGTTGGGAAGTCATGCATCATACGATATGGATAATAGTCTCAAAGAGAAGC
>AWOL01S0457027.1:0-10376 GCA_000715115.1 Nicotiana otophora
TTAAGATGTATATATAGTATATAAATCAAATATAGCTTATATATCTTTATTATTATTTTTTTTTCTCTAACTTCTATAAAACAAAATTAAAAATAAAAAGTTTCTGTTGGGCCCGTTTAGGCCCACTTAGGCCCGGGACCGGCCCACTTAAACCGGGACCGTTAGTTCGTGGTCCCGGTCCCGAGCCGGTTCCAGCAATGAGCCCGCGAAGCCCGGAACCGTTTAGGACAGGACCGCATAGGATCGGCCCACTTAGGACCGGGCCCGCGAAGCCCACTTAGGACCTGGCCCGTCCCACTTGCCACCCTTACTCGCAGCCGCCCCTCCCCACCGCGCGCCGCCGCCGGAAATCGCCTATCGATGGCAGACCACCTCCAAACACTCCCAAATTCACAGCATGTAATCTCCACAATCTCCTCTTTCCATATCTCCAAATCAATTCCTTCAAAACCCCCTCAAACTCTTTGAATTTTAGATCTAGGAAACTTTAGCCGCCACGTTTTTGCCCAAATTCTTGAAGCTCCGGCCACTACCACCCCACAATACCTACATTAACGGATAGAGCTCCTCAAGACCTACCTATTGATGTCAATTCCGCCCCGAAAATCCGGCGACCAAAAATCCGATCAAATTCCGGCGACCTCCCCGAATGCCCTCGTTTGGCATACCACCATTGTTTCGGCAACTTGAATTGTGAAATGGTAAAAATACTTATTCTTTTTTTGTATGTTTTCATGACTGATTGTTTTATTTTATTTTTTATTTTTTGAGATTTTATTTTGTCTCTTATTAATTATTTTTGCATTAGTTTTTAAAGTTTGAAATGCTAAATTTTCTGTTTTTGTAGTTGTTGAAGTAGTAGAATAGTTTTGTATCGATAAAAGTGAGGTAGTGAAGGAATACTTGAAAGTATAGGGTACTTGTTTGATTGGTTATTTACTGCTTCAGAGATTTTTTGAGTACAAAATTTAAAAATCATTTATTTGTTATGAAAATATGGACTTTTGGTCAGTTTTTGAACAAAAGTCTATCTTTGAATAGTGAAGAGCATATTTTGGTTGAAATCCTCTCTTTTGGACAAGATTGAACAAAAAAGTCTTGCCCTTTGACTTTTAGAGCAGATTTTGTGAAAAAATCTGTCAAAAAGACTAATTTTTAATCATGAATACCTAGTTTCTTCTCCTATAAAAGACACACATCTTTATGCTCTAAAAAAGACACTCAGCAAGGCATCTCTACTCACAAAAAAAAAACAACTTTGATAGAAAATTTCAATTGAAGCTTCGTTTAGTGAGTTGAAATTGTGAGCTTTAGTAGTAAGTCTTAGAGTGCATAACTTTTCAGAAAAACAGTAGAGTCTTCGAGTTTGTTTCCGAGTTCCTTCTCTTGAAAAATCACTGGTTTTACTAAGATTTATGGACTGCTTTAACACTACTGATTTCACTGCTGTTCCAATCGTTATTTCTGCTGCCGTTCCTGCTCGTTTTCACTACTGTATTGTTTTCTGCTCTTTAGGTAACCTTTAAACTTTGTAATGCGATTTTTATAGTAATCGATTGAAGATAATGATCATTTCAACTCTTTATACATGTTTGATGCGCTTTTCCTGAATTGGATAAACATTCGACATGCTATCCATGTCTCGATCCTACAGTCTGTAATGGTTATATACACATTAGTAGTTAAAACAGCATTCTGCTAGCATATTTTAGTTGCTGAAAAGATAAAGAGCTCGTTGTTCTGATCATTATAGGTAGATTTGGGACCCTTTTATCCAAAGCTCGACATAGCTGTCAAACATTTTGCGCTCAAGTACAACAACAATAATAACAACCCAGTATAATCCCACTAGTGGGGTCTGGGGAGGGTAGTGTGTACGCAGACCTTACCCCTACCCTGGGGTAGAGAGGCTGTTTCCAAATGACCCTCGGCATCCTTCCCTCCAAGAACTCCCCACCTTGCTCTTGGGGTGACTCGAACTCACAACCTCTTGGTTGGAAGTGGAGGGTGCTTACCATCAGAGCAACCCACCTTGTCTCAAGTGTTAAAGTTTAATCGGCTATTATTTCTGTAATGTGTAACTTTAGTTTTAAGGTCCTTTTCTTGTACTCTTGAGTTGTTTCTTGTTTTGCTTTGTAAAAACACTGAAAGTTTAGCCATAAAGTTCTCTGTTATTTGCTTTGTGTTAGGTAATTAGTTCATCGTTGCTTTGTTTAAGTTGTTCCTGCCTCCTTGGCTTAATTACTATGTTGTGTTCTCATCTAAGCATGTCTCTGATTTATTATTATAATTATTAACTGTGTTTAAATGAGAACCTGAAAATAAGAACTTGCAAAATATTAAGGTTTAAAATGAGGAATTGATAGTCCATTAATCTCATTCATGGTCACGTTTTTGGTTAGTCCATTTGATGTCAGTTTATAGTAATTAGACTTACCAAAGTAAAGATCTTACTTTTACCAATGTGGGAACAACTGTTGCATTGTTTCTTTATGGAATTTGAGAGTACATATTGATAAGATTTAAGATACAAAATATAGGAGTTATGCTGCTTAGTGGGCATTGCATTCATATTAAATAATGAATTGAAATCCAGTTAGTTGCTTCATCTTTCCTCGTTTTCTTTTCATTGACATTTTCTTACAACTTTAATAAAAATCATAATGCCTTAATTAGTGTGGGTAGGCTCAATGTCGACTATATATATATATATATATATATATATATATATATATATATATATATATATATATAGAGAGAGAGAGAGAGAGAGAGAGAGAGAGAGAGTCTTACTACTATTAAGCTACAAAGAGGTATTTTCTTTCACAATAAAGATGAACAAATATGTTTCCATGATCTAAACCCCAAAGTAATAGATTTAACAAAAATAAATAATTTCGTCTTAACCGATGTCGAAAAACTCGCTTCGAAATAAAGACATAAATAAAATGGCAAGGTCGTGAGGACACGTCTTGTTCCAATTATTTCAAATAAATAAAAGTTGTTATTTTAATTAACTTCGAGTAGGCTCCAATTTTAGGCGCGACACACGAACTAAGATCGAGGATACTCGTCTTGGTTAATGTAAGCTAGTGTCGGGGATGCTCGTTCTAGTTTGAGTTTAATAAAGTCATCAACAATAAAGGCAAACATAGGCAAAGCATGAAAATTCATTAAAACACAGTTTATTCAAAAATAATATAAGCCAAATATAGTCAATAAAGTGACTGTGCTAGAACTACGGGACTCGGGGAATGCCTTACACCTTCTCCCCGATCAACAGAATTACTTACCTGGACTTTGTTTTCGCAAACCAATTATAATAGAGTCAAACCTTCATTTGACTAGGGATTCAAATAAAAGGTGACTTGAGACACCCAAAAACTCAATTCAAAGTGGCGAGTCTGTAAATAAAATAACCCTTACTCAAGTTTGTTACTTTAATTGAAAAAACTGTTTAACCTATAATCCACAATATACATATATCCTTTGGGGTATAAAAAGGGTGTGACAGCTCTGGCGACTCTGCTAGGGAGTTTCAAGAATTCGAGCTTGTACATTGACTTTATTTGGCTTTATTAATTTTTGTATATACTGCGATTTATTTGGGCCTAATGTGCTACTTGTCTGCTTTTACTGCTTTGATATTATTGAACTGTACATATAAACTAATTATTTTCTCACGCACCCCCTCTAAGTCTTCTTGAAATTAAAAATTAGGCATTTTCTTGACATAACCCGCTTTCTTTGAGGTAGCCGAGGTGCTTTTAGTCACACATATTTTAGGCGGGGAGCACCACCAGCTAAGTCGGAAAGCAATGCTACCGGTACGCTGACCCTCCTCGGCTCGAGTTGTCCGCTCAAGTAAGCCAGTCTAGATACCTTCTTCAATAGGGTTTAAACCTAGAAGAACAAACCTCATGCTTGATATCCCTAGTAGGTTCGCTTTATTTGCATCCCATGAATTTAACTTAGCGAAACTCGGCACAGGGGCCGGGTCCGTATAAGACAGGTATCCCCCTTGAGACCATCATGTTCACTTATGTGCTACTTGCTACATCATTTGGAAAGTTTTCTTGCATTATTGACCGGCTTTAGAAAATTAGTTGAGATACATAGGCAACCTCCATCGGGTTCAACCCATATTTTTTCACAAAAAAAAAAACAAAGGGGGGCATTTTTGCTGAGACAACTTTAAACCTTCTACGGAAGTACTGAAAGGATGTTTTTGCAAAAAATAGCCATCTTATCTAATTTCGTCTAGCCGTTTTGCTGGGACAACCTTAAAATCTTCCTTGGAAGTGCTGAAGTGCTGTTTTTGTAAAATATCTACTTTGTCCATCTTTGTTCACCTTTTACCATGCCTTTATGTCTGGCCATTTTTGCCAAGACAACCTTAAACCTTCTACGGAAGTATCGAAAAGTTGTTTTCGTAAAAATAGCCATCATATCTAGTTTTATTTGGTCATATTTGCCGAGACAGCCTTTAAACCTCTCGGGGGAGTACCGAAGGGCCATTTTCATAGCCATTTTATTTATTTTGTCTACTTATTATTTTGTCCCATTTTTGCCGTTTTGCCGAGGAAACCTTTAAACCTTTCATGAAAGTATCAAAGGATCGTTTTTGTAATAATAGCCATGTTGTCTATATTTATCTACTTTTATCATTATTTCTTTGTGTCCGGCCATTTCTGCCGAAACGACATTAAAAGCTTTTATCTAAAGAATAAAAAACGTTATCTCCGTAATAATATCCATTTTTACTCTTTTACCATTTTGTTCTTGACCCGACTATTTTTATTAAGACCCTGTTTAAAAATGTTGGAGGACAATAGGCACCTTGATTTTCATGAACTGCGCATTCTTGACTCTATGCAAGATACCTAGACAACCCTTCTATTGTCTGGTGTCGCGCCTAAATAGGACAAATTGGTCAAGTCCTACCATTTGGGTCATAATGGACTGGTCTTCAAAATTGTATCTTCCTCCAACGAGGGTGTCCGCTCTTCAATAAACCCTCGCTTCAAAATGTGGTTAGGGTCGTTTACTTGAGTCTCGCATTGCCATTTCTAACTTTCATGAGTCAAACCCAGGGTATTGGAGATTTTTGTATTATCTAAGATTGCATCGGTCCTAACCTCATGTTTTACCACTTAGGTGCGATATGGATACAGTGAAAAGAAGATTTGACAAAAGACCAAAAGATGAGGAGCCCCGACAGATATGTCTTGTGCATAAAATACCCCAGTTGTTGAAACAATGGTGGAAAAATATGGGCATTTATGAGCAGGAAAAGATAAAGGACCATCTGGGTCACTTTGTGAACATTATGGAGATCAACCTAAGGAGGGACTTAATTAAGGCGTTAGTGCATTTCTGAGATCCTAATAACAATGTATTCCATTTTAATAGTTCGAAATGACTCCCACTTTGGAGGAGTTAGTTGGATACACAAGGTTAGGCAATGAGCTTCGGAAGAAGAGACCCTTGGCCCCAAGGGACATTTCTGGGAGTAAGTTCCTTGAGAAGATGACAATCAACCAAAATAAAATAGCAACTATGGAACGAGGGCACGTTCAATTGGGTTTCTTGTACGACAGGTATGGGTGTCCAGGTGGATTTTCAAAGCACGGGAAAGATATTGATAATAAAATTGGATATAAATCTTGGCAAAGTCATGGGCGAAGATCATTCCTAGTGGCATTTCTAGGGATGATGGTTTTTTCAAGGCATGACAAAAATATTGATATTCGATTATCTGGCATAGTCACCGTTTTATTGCGTGGAAAGGATGTCACTATCATTCCTATGGTATTGTCGGATATTTATCGTGCCTTGACCAAATGCCAGAAAGGAAAAGATTTATTCGAGGGCTATAACATCATACTCCAAATATGATTTTTAGAGCACCTTCTCCATCATCCCATACGGATAAATTTTGGTATCTAATTCTGTAACAATGAACTTGAAGATAGGTTTAAAGATGTAATCATAGATAGTAGCTTCCCCAAGGGCGTCGAAGCATGAAGGAGGCATCTTCATAAGTTGACCACTTCTGAAATCACATGAAAATGCCATTGGTGCTCACCAAAAGAGGTCATATACAGGTCTTACCACCATTCATTTTTTATTTTGATGGGTCTTCGGGGTTTTCAGTCGTACGTGCCTATGAGAGTCCTATGCCAATTAGGTCAAAAACAGGTAGTGCCTACAGTGGATCACATGCAAAGCTTCATGTGGGAGGTAAAATCGGAGGATCCTGTTCGTGAGGCTTATGCTCAACAGGTTTGGGATGAAAATAAGGTGCTCGAATTTCACACTATGGTAGAAGATCGGGTTCAAGGAGAGTTAGACCATGTATATTTTGAGTGGTTCTATGACCAAGATATTTTTGGATCCAAGAAAGAGATAGTTCTGAAAAGCACGGCAGAATGAGAGACTAAAATCAGAGCAAGAGTGGGGCAGGCCAAGGAGGAAATAGCAAAAGACTATGAATCCATCATCCGGGAACTACATAGGGATATAAGTATCGTCAACGTGAATAGGGATTTGCAGTACACTGAGTTTAAAGAGGAGAAAACCAGATTAACACATGAGGTTCAAGCGCTTGAAGCACAGCTTCGACAAGCGAGAATAGGGGCAGCTACTCAGCAACAGACTGCCATTACAAAGCACGAATAAATGCATTACAACCTTATCATCCATGATCTAAGGGCTCGGGCCGCAGAATCAAGTAAGAACCAGCTAGAGACTAAGTTAGCAAAGACCCAAAACCAGCTGAATCTGGCGTTACAACGCGAGGCGGATATATTAGACATAGCCAATAACCATGAGCGACAAATCCAGTTGTTAAGTCAGATCCAGGAGCATGTTAAAATGAGGGTCTATGAAGTGGCTACTTATATCGCCCGAGGATGTGTGACTTGTCAGGGTTTGACTCGAGAGCAACTTGCTACGGTAGCGCCCAACTTCGCATGCCACATTGCCACAGACTTGAAGCGCATATACCAGGATATGGGAGGTCAGCTGCAGGAATAAGTGCCTTGACTATAATGATGCCGGTGAATTCTCCTGCAGAGATCAGAGTCTTCTTTTTGTTGGCAGTCCACTTTGATTGTTCATTTGTAGTCATTGAGTCTGTAAGAGTCTTTTTGGTATTTTGAGTCTTGTTGTTTTGCCTTTTATTTTTAAAAATCTGTTTGAGTCGAATACGGTCTTGTTTAAATATTTGTCTTTTTAGGTTGTACCTTTATGTAATTTTTCTTTTTGAAGTCTTGTATCAAAAAACAATCTGAAAAATCAATGAAAAAGATTTTATTTTAGAAAAATTCGAAAATGAACCCAAAATATATTTTTTTTGTACATTTAAAAGAAAAAAAAACTTTGTTTTTGTAAATAAATAAATAAACAAATGGTCATGTTCCTGAATTACGTAATGATCTGATTCATACGGCGACATGATACGTAGGCAACCCCCAAAAGGTTCGATCGAAATATTTCTCAATAATTCCAAAATAAGGGATGAAGATAAAAAGGTGTAAAAAAAGAAGAAGAAAAGAGAAAACAAGAGTGTCAATAAACAACAACCTTATAAGACGGAATGAAACATGAAGCCTTCCAAAAACATGTTAGAAGTTGTGATATTGTTAGGAGCATGGCATAGTACGTATGATTCGTATCTGTAAAATGCTTAACCCTAACACGTTTGTTGTATCTTATTTAGTAAGCTTAAGGTGGTTGGTTTGTGGTGAAACTGGCAACACATCATTACTTTACCTGATCTAAAAGGAATGTAGCAATGGCTAACAATGATGAAATCGAGGTGGTCAGTGACGACCCTCAGGGTCAATCAGTTGAGCAAGATTCAGAGGAAGTAAGAAGATTGAAACAACAACTGTCTGATGTGTATCAAGCTTGGGTCTCTGGTCAGCCTCCGCCTCAGGGTCCCTCAGAGGGAACTTCCATCGTACCCCTGGATACTCAACCACCGCTCCCCAAAACGAGTGATCATATTCTACTTCCGGGGTATGTGCCAAACTGCAGTTTTCCTGCCGTCCCCGGTACCTGCAATGTGCGACCTTCTGCCGCACTAATTAGAAACACCTCTCTCATTATGTCTGGCACGCCAGTGTATACAATCCCGCCACTAAATCCTGTGACGAGGCCAATCATCGAGCCATTATATCATCCTTATGATGGCCAATACTACTCTCCAGATATGGCTTTTAAGGTTTCGACTCCACACAATCAGACCCCACAGTATGAGTCACCTACAGAAAATGAAAAAGCTGTCAAGACAGAAGAGCCAGATGACATGGTCAGGAAAATGAAAAGTCTTGAGCAGAATATAAAGAACATACACGGACTAGGTGGTCACAAAAGTGTCTCATTCAGTAATTTGTATTTGTTTCCTCACATCCATTTTCCACTAGGGTTCAAGACCCCAAATTTTGAGAAATATGATGGACACGATGACCCTATCGCCCACTTGAGAAAGTACTGCAACCAGCTGAGGGGAGCGGGAGGAAAAGAAGAGTTGTTGATGGCTTATTTCGGGGAGAGTCTTGTGGGGGTAGCCTCCGAATGGTTCATTGACCAAGATGTCTCTCACTGGCACATTTGGGATGACATGGCCCAAGCCTTCATCAAACAATTCCAGTACGATATTGATATTGCGCCAGACTGCAATTCCCTCTTGAATATGAAGAAGAAGCCGACTGAAAGCTTTAGGGAATATGCCATTAAGTGGAGAGAGCAAGAATCTAGAGTTAAGCCACCCATGGACGACCACGAGTTGATCACTATCTTCCTTCAGGCTCAAGAGCCTAATTATTTTCAAAATATGATGTCTTCAATGGGCAGAGCTTTTGCTGAAGCAATCAAGATAGGAGAAATGGTCGAGAATGGCCTCAAGAGTGGCCTAATAATAAGTCAAGCGACTCTCAAAGCAGCAACCCAAGAAATCCAGAATAGGTCGGACAACCTTGCTAACCAAAAGAAGAAAGATGAAGAGACCATGTTGACATCAGGGTCGAAAAGAGGTCAAAAGGGAGCATCTCAAAAATATAGGAACTCTCATCATGTTTCCTATTGTTCCCCACAGTACTACTATCCACCCATGGATCCTCAATGCTTAGTTGCTTTGCAGCAAGCAGCATTCAATGCTCAGTCTTATGCCAAATCATCCAATCGCCAACAAATGCGGGTCCCAGCTCCAAGAAACCTTCATCTGCGACAGCAAAACTCTCAATCACACTACAACCCTCGTCCAAGACAGGAGTATGAAAGGGAACATAAGCAGAGGGATAATTTCACGCCAATCGTAGAATCCTACACAAGTTTATTTGAAAAGTTGAAACGTTATGACATGATTGAGCCGCTTCGAGGGTATGTTTCTGATCCATATGCAAAACGTTTTGACCCTTCTATACGGTACATGTATCATTCTAATGTCCAGGGCCATAGCAGTGAGGATTGTCGGGCTTTGAAAAAGGAAATAGAAATAATAATTCAAGAAGGAACGATCGTGGTCCAAGATTATGGCACCCAAAACATCATGACAAAGCACACAATGTTTGGATGATTTATAATAATATGGGGACAGTTTGCTGAAAAGGTCAAGAACATGTCCATTGAATGCAATGCGATCAAAATTATTGAAGGTCCTGTTTGACGCTGATGTGCAAATTCATTGCTAAGATGTCGAGCTTGGAAATTGGAAAGTCACTCCCCTCCTTGACGAGAAGGAGTCTTGGTAATTTTTTTTGTCATAATTTCTATCATCTGGATTATTTCGAGGTTGTGATCCTGATGTTGTTTGCTTGTCTAGTCATCAAACCTCTCTATCCTTTAATTAATGAAATGCAACTTTTCGCTTTATGTCATTTTAATGTATTGTGTTTAGTTCTTTTTGCATATATAGTTCTTTTCATGCCAATTTTAGTGATATGACATCATGCAGAGTTTTTGGCTAGATTTTAGAAAGCTTGTTGGAAAAATACTTTGATAATAAGGAAAAGGCTGAAACACTTTGATGGTAAGCCTGTGTTAAGTTCACGAGGAACCAAAATAGTTATATTCGTAAAGGTTAAAGATCTTTATCTCAATCTATCATGAAAATCTGGCTTAAGGATATTTGAATGGGTTGAAGTTTTGTTGGACTAATCAATGAAAAAGGTTTTTTTTTGCCAAGGCCTACCATGATCTAATCATATCAGGGAAGATGACCCAAATCTCCAGAGAAGGTGCATTCCAGAAAATTTTAAATGGATTAGCTGATACTAAAGTGCATCTTTCCACGTCAAGACAAAGACCAATATGTGACAAAACTTATAAAAGATGGTGTCTGCAATAATTAATAGGCGGCGGCCTACCCA
>AWOL01S0457514.1:0-13378 GCA_000715115.1 Nicotiana otophora
GTAGTGTTAAGAGCGCCAGGTTGAAATTGATTATATTCATTGGAGCCATCAGCTTCATCCTGTGGTACGTAAAGATAAAGCAGATCATTACAAGATCAGCCTGATTAGAATAGTTAATTTTCAGAATGCTTAACCAGTTGTTTGGAACTATGATTTTGTGAAGGAAAGCAAACACATAATGAAAAATACCACGAAAGTTGAATTTGGTCCTTGAACAAGGAAAAAAGTAATTTGAATAAACTGTTTTACTTGTCTGGTTTCCAATTTTATCCAAGCAAGAAAGAACTACCAAATTGACATCTACATTTTACTATAGAGTTTCTGGTAATAATCTAAAAGTTACAGGGATGAGTAGACAACAACAACAAAAATTCCAATGAAATATCATAAGTGGGGTCTGGGGAGGGCAGTGTATACGCAGACCTTACCCTACCCTACCCTGGGAAGGTAGAGAAGTTGTTTCCGAAAGACCCTCCGCTCGAGAGGATGAATAGAAAACAATCGAATATCAACAACAATAACCAGAAAAATGATAACAACAATGTAAGAACCAGAAAAATAGATGGAAGAAAGCAATAGCACTAGCAATAGCAACAAGCAGTAATTACGACAAGATACTAGAAAACCACTGGGATGAGTAGAATTACTTTTAAAACTTGAGGCAAGGCTACCAACTGAACTAGTTGAACATAAAGACACGAAATAATCACAATTCTCTATGCTTTTAGACACCTGTGTATTTTAGTGACATCATAACTCACAACTATGACAACTAACAGTCCTAACTAGTTGATCTATCCGTCTTGAGTCCGAAAATCCAGTTGGATGATGAATCGGATATGGGATTTGCACCATAATTGAGCACTTACCTAGAAGTGCCAGACTATTGCGAATATTGTCATTTTTCTTTTTCCTCATTCTCTCACCTTCGTCAGAAAGGTGCTTATCCTCAAAATAATTTGAAAATTTTGCATTCTTATGCTACTTTGCTATTGAGAAAAGCTTTTTTCTGGCCTCTCTTCCCCGTGAACTTGACAATCCAAATGGAAAGATAACAAAAGCTTCAAAATTAGTACTCAATAAAATAACATGTAACAGCACAAAAGGAATGCAAATCTATGTGAAAGGATCAAAATTAAAGGTTATAGCAATGTAACTAAATCTGAAGATGTTACCTTTCCCATGTCCCCGAAAATGACAACACGTTGTAGAGAATTTTGACCGGGATAAGGAGATGATTTAAATTGATATGTCTGACTCCAAATATATGTGTCATTGAAGAATCGATGACCAATCTTGTAGGTATACCTGCAAAGACCAAGATGCAGTGTGATCCTGAATTTCACGTACTAAAACAACAAAACATAACACTCACAGTTCTATAAAAAGTACTAGCTCCAACTCATCTATAAATACAATGAAGACAATTTTCGTTTTAGAAGTATAACATTTTGACATGGAGTTTTGGAATATTAAGTGAAATCCAAAGCTCCCATAATGGAAGATAGAAGTACACCTGCCCAAGAACAGTTTTCAATGTTCGCTCATCTATGGAAGAATGAAAACATGTATTTATACGCAGTTGTCGCAGGCATGGATAGAAAACATACAGCGAGTTTGGCCAAAGTTCTTTTAGTAAACTAGTATGGATGAATCCAGGATCACGCCATCCAACAGTTCGTGCTGGTGCTCCTGCAAGTGGCATCATATTTGAGAAATACCACTGACGATCCACCTTAACATTTGACACAATTAAATAACATGCTTTGTAGGATATGTTGATTCTCGGGGTAATACATGGTTCAAGATTAGTTTCTGTATAACAAGCATAGAAAGTGATCTACTGCGCGGGAAATTTGAATATGTCAAAATTATATGAACTAAGTCATACCTATGTTTTACCTATGATTATTCTTCATGCTAGTTCTCTAATAACTAATCAGTTGGCTCTATCCAATTAACTCCAGTAAGCGTGTTAGCCGTGATTACCCCATTTTTATTCTATACCCAAAAACATCCTCAAATGTAAGAGAGTTCAACGCACCACACATGCTGCTGCGATCAAATGTCAATGTTCCTGCTG
Source organism: Nicotiana otophora (assembly GCA_000715115.1). NCBI lineage: Eukaryota > Viridiplantae > Streptophyta > Magnoliopsida > Solanales > Solanaceae > Nicotiana > Nicotiana otophora. Next base: position 2,084 of record AWOL01S0457514.1, read on the forward strand.
GAGTACGCCCCTTTTGTCCTCCCTTTCGACCCCATTCCACGAAAGGTTCTGCTTCGTTGATTCCATATCCACTTGTCCACGTCACAGTCATCTGAAAGTCCGAAGAAGGTTGTTTCCTCAATTTATTTGTGAGACACATATGGGATAAAGATAGTTGACTACAACCTAGTCCACAAAAGCTAATTTCTGATACAATTAACAAGGCACTGATACTGCAAAAAGGATCCTGCCTACAGAAATTAACAATAAATATTAAGCGGCTGAAAGCTTATTTTAACCTCTGTTTGCAGGGAAAGAAGCACTTACTTCACCCCATGTCTTTCCTTGTGCTAAGCGCGGGTATACTGGTGCATTTGGATTTGCAAAGGCAACTATGTTTGATACTGCAACCAGCTTTGGCTGTTGGATAAGGAGATAAATTAAGTAAAATGAGATCATTACGAAGTTATATGTCATATAGAAACACTGCAAAAACAGGAAAGTGAAAGAGGAATAGAAGGAAATCCACACACAGAAAGAGACAGATGAAAGAGACGATTCTATACAGTTGTAGAGATCAATACAATGAACATAGCCACAAAACAAAGACAGAAACTACTCTATTTAGGTTCTGAAGTTTCGAAAGCTCAAAAGCTTTGCAAAATTGAATTCAAAGATAAAGTGGATCAGGAAATTATTTAAGTTGTCTACAAAAGGAACAAAATCAAGATATAAGAGAAAGTTTGGTCCAGGTAATAATTTGTAAGTGATGAGATAATTTAACATGCGAGTTAGATATTCTTGAAGAAAAGTACATAGTAGTGATGGAAAAATATATACATAAAGTTGCATTCAGAGCAAAAATGCAAACTCTGGACAGAATTGACAAGGGTAAGAAAGCTATGAATATACACTGAAGAGTCCACCAGAAAACAAGGCAAAAGAAAAGTCTGATCTCTGGTTAATCAATTGAAGCTTCAGTGATCCTTTCCCTGCGTCTTTGTAGCGACGGCTCGAGTAATTGGCATATTTATACTGCAGGAAAAAATGCAAGTATGGGACAACCATGGTTAATCTTTATCCTTTCATCAAAGAGAAATTTTTGGATCCAAATCTACTGAAACCGAGTAAGAACACCAACCTTTATAGGTGCTGTACACAAGAATGGTGGAAATGTTCTTGGATTATCAGGGAGGCAGCTAGATGCACTAACCAAAAGAAAAGGTCATGGTTATGCGTCAAATGACAGATTAAAGCCACCATATTCACACGATATTACCAAAACTTCACTACTAATATTCTCAAAGGGACAAGGATTTTAGTTTTTAACTCAAATGTTTAGGTAGCTGTTCAGTTAGGAACAAAATTTGATGTATGAACTTCTAGTCATAAAATAGTAACAAAGAGTACGAGGAAAATACGAAAGCTGTTGATAAGTAGGAAATCATACTGGTAAGTAAAATGATGCAGTTCAACTTTTTAATATCAAATTCACTTTGTATTGCCAAATATGTCTTTTATCGAGACCATGCAATAGTTTGATTAAAAATTGATAACTGCATGAAATTTTACCTGAAATTGCCTGGAGAAAATACCCCAATCCAATCACCGGCCGAGGGATTTGAAATGCTGTACTCTAGAACAACCCATTCTTTGTTTTCGCCCTGCAATTTGAAGGGAAAATTTAACAATGAAGGGGAAAGAATTACAGTATATTCTCATTTGCAAATCTAGACCAAATATGCCATTGTTTATTGAAGACCTCAGGAAATTCAACTGTAAGAAAAGCTATGAGAGCTTACATTAACCCCAAGAACTGAAGGAGTGGCTTTAATAGAAGCATGAATGTCAAGGGAAAGAACGGTCTTATGAATGGCGATCTTTGAAAGAGGATGCTCCCCATGACATGTTACCCCTTGACGGCTAACCAGAGTCAACATAATTGAAAGAAAAGCTACTAAAGTTCCCATTGCGTCCAGCGCAAAATCTGAAACCAATGAAACAGTATTGATTAGAATAGAAAATCAAGGGAAAATGACGTATCCAGTAATGAAGATAAGATATCTTTCGAAATTTAATAACATGATTAAAACAAGTATAGCAACACTAGGTGTATAACTAGCCAATTGAATCATTTATGCCTTGCATATAATCATGAAACCAAGTTCAACTCCCTGCTTGAACCCCAAAAAAGAAAATAACATATGCTAAGAAGGACAGCCCGGTCTATGCGCCGAGTCAGGGGAAGGGCCGGACTACAAGGATCTATTGTATGCAGTCTTGTCCTGCATTTCTGCAAGAGGCTATTTCCACGGCTCGAACTCGTTACCTACAGGTCACATGGCAGCAACTTTACCATTTGCTCCCCTGATCCTAAGAACTTCCCTAAAAATTAACTTTTGCAAGCATGGCCAGTTCCAAACAAGGATAAAGAAGGAGAATGTTGATAACTTAGTTCAAAAATAGTCTTAACTATAAATAATCGTGGGTGCTCCCACCTACGCACGTGCTTAAGTAGAGCAGAATGATTGCAGGCAATTCATATAGTCGACTACAACTAGTTTGGGATTGGTGTATAGTTAGATTGATTGATCTCAATTATCTCAAAAACACTCTTAACATGGTGTGATACCGTCTGCTCTGAGACAAAATTACGTAGGTTTATCAAAAATGTCTCAATCTATTAAGACTATCCTCAAACATAGTACTAATTTCTTTTGTCGAACTTTTAATTTGGGACTTTGTCCGGACACTAACGAAAAATATCTGACTAAAATCATGACCAACCATTATGTCTGTATCCAACAAAGCAAATACATACAGCAATAAATCAGCAAGTTTGGTATCCAAGAAAAACTGGAAACAGTAAATTCAATAGAAAATGAAGAATAGAAAACTAACCTTAAACTACTTGGAATTTGAATGAAGTTCAAGATACAAATTTAAGTAGCACGTGGAAACAAATCCATAAAGCTAAAGTTTTAGTGTTGATTTTAGCAGCTTAATTTAAGGGAGCAAGAAAAGCTTAGAATTTAAGGGGAAGATCCAGTCCATTACGTGTTTTCTGGAAGACGATGAAGTGATTATTGTCTTATTCATAATGATTGTGACATCTTATGATTCCAAAGAATTATTCTTGGAATCATCACTTTGTACTTCTCTGGTGTAGCTGAACGATGATAGGACGAAATATATACTAACTTTTTAAAGTTATTTATATGAGTAAAATTGGTAAATTTTTTACTTCTTTTAGAATATTTATTAGAGTAATAATGGTAAAAATAAAAAAATAATTAAGTTCTTGATTTTCTAAAATGACAAATATTTTGAAATAACTATACTAGCAAAAGTGACAAGTAACAGGGCTAGAGGAATAGAATAGATTTCATACAAAATAATAAGATATTCTCTAAGGCAGTTTTTGGTATTTAGTAGATTGAAATATGTATTATCACATAAAAGTAAAAGGTTGGCGTGTTTTCCATGTCGATTGAAGAAAGTAATATTTTAGAGATTTTGTAAAGTAAATTACTTAACGCATAAACATTATATGTTATATTCAATAGTTCTGCATGAATCTTGTAAGAAAAAAAATACTTTAAAAGTTTAAGACAATTAAATACAAAAGATTATTTCATCAACGAAGGCACTTTATATAAAAGTTCACTCTATACGAATAATACACTAGATTCAACTAAAAAGTTTACTAGTTCATTTAATGAATTTTATTCCTTTTTAGTTGCAAGTTTTTTCCTTGATATTTTGGTTCTCTATAAAATTTAAGCAAAACCAAAAGGGTCATTTCTTTCACATGCTATTTGAGAAATTATAATTAAGGAATTATTTACGCGACGAATAATAATAATTTTGTGGGTGATATTCCTCCTCTTAATTTTGTAACAAACAACTTTGACATGTTTATTGCATAGTACACGAGCGTTAAAAATTAAAATTTTATCAGTAATGGATTACATTACTTGAATCTTTACGATAATACACTCTTTTAGATTACCTATACGATATAACTNATGCAGTGTACCTAGCAAGCATATAAGGTATAGTTGAAGCGATTGGCTCAATCTGCGAAGTAAACTGATCCCACTGTGAAATGTAGCCGTTGGCATAACAGATATCACCAATGTGGAACACTATATCAATGTTCTCTAAATCATTAATTAGCTGATTGGTAGTGTTAAGAGCGCCAGGTTGAAATTGATTATATTCATTGGAGCCATCAGCTTCATCCTGTAGTACGTAAAGATAAAGCAGATCATTACAAGATCAGCCTGATTAGACTAGTTAATTTTCAGAATGCTTAACCAGTTGTTTGGAACTATGATTTTGTGAAGGAAAGCAAAAACATAATGAAAAATACCACGAAAGTTGAATTTGGTCCTTGAACAAGGAAAAAAGTAATTTGAATAAACTGTTTTACTTGTCTGGTTTCCAATTTTATCCAAGCAAGAAAGAACTACCAAATTGACATCTACATTTTACTATAGAGTTTCTGGTAATAATCTAAAAGTTACTGGGATGAGTAGACAACAACAACAAAAATCCCAATGAAATATCATAAGTGGGGTCTGGGGAGGGCAGTGTATACGCAGACCTTACCCTACCCTGGGAAGGTAGAGAAGTAGTTTCCGAAAGACCCTCCGCTCGAGAGGATGAATAGAAAACAATCGAATATCAACAACAATAGCCAGAAAAATGATAACAACAATGTAAGAACCAGAAAAATAGATGGAAGAAAGCAATAGCACTAGCAATAGCAACAAGCAGTAATTACGACAAGATACTAGAAAACCACTGGGATGAGTAGAATTACTTTTAAAACTTGAGGCAAGGCTACCAACTGAACTAGTTGAACATAAAGACACGAAATAATCACAATTCTCTATGCTTTTAGACACCTGTGTATTTTAGTGACATCATAACTCACAACTATGACAACTAACAGTCCTAACTAGTTGATCTATCCGTCTTGAGTCCGAAAATCCAGTTGGATGATGAATCGGATATGGGATTTGCACCATAATTGAGCACTTACCTAGAAGTGCCAGACTATTGCGAATATTGTCATTTTTCTTTTTCCTCATTCTCTCACCTTCGTCAGAAAGGTGCTTATCCTCAAAATAATTTGAAAATTTTGCATTCTTATGCTACTTTGCTATTGAGAAAAGCTTTTTTCTGGCCTCTCTTCCCCGTGAACTTGACAATCCAAATGGAAAGATAACAAAAGCTTCAAAATTAGTACTCAATACAATAACATGTAGCAGCACAAAAGGAATGCAAATCTATGTGAAAGGATCAAAATTAAAGGTTATAGCAATGTAACTAAATCTGAAGATGTTACCTTTCCCATGTCCCCGAAAATGACAACACGTTGTAGAGAATTTTGACCGGGATAAGGAGATGATTTAAATTGATATGTCTGACTCCAAATATATGTGTCATTGAAGAATCGATGACCAATCTTGTAGGTATACCTGCAAAGACCAAGATGCGGTGTGATCCTGAATTTCACGTACTAAAACAACAAAACATAACACTCACAGTTCTATAAAAAGTACTAGCTCCAACTCATCTATAAATACAATGAAGACAATTTTCGTTTTAGAAGTATAACATTTTGACATGGAGTTTTGGAATATTAAGTGAAATCCAAAGCTCCCATAATGGAAGATAGAAGTACACCTGCCCAAGAACAGTTTTCAATGTTCGCTCATCTATGGAAGAATGAAAACATGTATTTATACGCAGTTGTCGCAGGCATGGATAGAAAACATACAGCGAGTTTGGCCAAAGTTCTTTTAGTAAACTAGTATGGATGAATCCAGGATCACGCCATCCAACAGTTCGTGCTGGTGCTCCTGCAAGTGGCATCATATTTGAGAAATACCACTGACGATCCACCTTAACATTTGACACAATTAAATAACATGCTTTGTAGGATATGTTGATTCTCGGGGTAATACATGGTTCAAGATTAGTTTCTGTATAACAAGCATAGAAAGTGATCTACTGCGCGGGAAATTTGAATATGTCAAAATTATATGAACTAAGTCATACCTATGTTTTACCTATGATTATTCTTCATGCTAGTTCTCTAATAACTAATCAGTTGGCTCTATCCAATTAACTCCAGTAAGCGTGTTAGCCGTGATTACCCCATTTTTATTCTATACCCAAAAACATCCTCAAATGTAAGAGAGTTCAACGCACCACACATGCTGCTGCGATCAAATGTCAATGTTCCTGCTGGAGTACGCCCCTTTTGTCCTCCCTTTCGACCCCATTCCACGAAAGGTTCTGCTTCGTTGATTCCATATCCACTTGTCCACGTCACAGTCATCTGAAAGTCCGAAGAAGGTTGTTTCCTCAATTTATTTGTGAGACACATATGGGATAAAGATAGTTGACTACAACCTAGTCCACAAAAGCTAATTTCTGATACAATTAACAAGGCACTGATACTGCAAAAAGGATCCTGCCTACAGAAATTAACAATAAATATTAAGCGGCTGAAAGCTTATTTTAACCTCTGTTTGCAGGGAAAGAAGCACTTACTTCACCCCATGTCTTTCCTTGTGCTAAGCGCGGGTATACTGGTGCATTTGGATTTGCAAAGGCAACTATGTTTGATACTGCAACCAGCTTTGGCTGTTGGATAAGGAGATAAATTAAGTAAAATGAGATCATTACGAAGTTATATGTCATATAGAAACACTGCAAAAACAGGAAAGTGAAAGAGGAATAGAAGGAAATCCACACACAGAAAGAGACAGATGAAAGAGACGATTCTATACAGTTGTAGAGATCAATACAATGAACATAGCCACAAAACAAAGACAGAAACTACTCTATTTAGGTTCTGAAGTTTCGAAAGCTCAAAAGCTTTGCAAAATTGAATTCAAAGATAAAGTGGATCAGGAAATTATTTAAGTTGTCTACAAAAGGAACAAAATCAAGATATAAGAGAAAGTTTGGTCCAGGTAATAATTTGTAAGTGATGAGATAATTTAACATGCGAGTTAGATATTCTTGAAGAAAAGTACATAGTAGTGATGGAAAAATATATACATAAAGTTGCATTCAGAGCAAAAATGCAAACTCTGGACAGAATTGACAAGGGTAAGAAAGCTATGAATATACACTGAAGAGTCCACCAGAAAACAAGGCAAAAGAAAAGTCTGATCTCTGGTTAATCAATTGAAGCTTCAGTGATCCTTTCCCTGCGTCTTTGTAGCGACGGCTCGAGTAATTGGCATATTTATACTGCAGGAAAAAATGCAAGTATGGGACAACCATGGTTAATCTTTATCCTTTCATCAAAGAGAAATTTTTGGATCCAAATCTACTGAAACCGAGTAAGAACACCAACCTTTATAGGTGCTGTACACAAGAATGGTGGAAATGTTCTTGGATTATCAGGGAGGCAGCTAGATGCACTAACCAAAAGAAAAGGTCATGGTTATGCGTCAAATGACAGATTAAAGCCACCATATTCACACGATATTACCAAAACTTCACTACTAATATTCTCAAAGGGACAAGGATTTTAGTTTTTAACTCAAATGTTTAGGTAGCTGTTCAGTTAGGAACAAAATTTGATGTATGAACTTCTAGTCATAAAATAGTAACAAAGAGTACGAGGAAAATACGAAAGCTGTTGATAAGTAGGAAATCATACTGGTAAGTAAAATGATGCAGTTCAACTTTTTAATATCAAATTCACTTTGTATTGCCAAATATGTCTTTTATCGAGACCATGCAATAGTTTGATTAAAAATTGATAACTGCATGAAATTTTACCTGAAATTGCCTGGAGAAAATACCCCAATCCAATCACCGGCCGAGGGATTTGAAATGCTGTACTCTAGAACAACCCATTCTTTGTTTTCGCCCTGCAATTTGAAGGGAAAATTTAACAATGAAGGGGAAAGAATTACAGTATATTCTCATTTGCAAATCTAGACCAAATATGCCATTGTTTATTGAAGACCTCAGGAAATTCAACTGTAAGAAAAGCTATGAGAGCTTACATTAACCCCAAGAACTGAAGGAGTGGCTTTAATAGAAGCATGAATGTCAAGGGAAAGAACGGTCTTATGAATGGCGATCTTTGAAAGAGGATGCTCCCCATGACATGTTACCCCTTGACGGCTAACCAGAGTCAACATAATTGAAAGAAAAGCTACTAAAGTTCCCATTGCGTCCAGCGCAAAATCTGAAACCAATGAAACAGTATTGATTAGAATAGAAAATCAAGGGAAAATGACGTATCCAGTAATGAAGATAAGATATCTTTCGAAATTTAATAACATGATTAAAACAAGTATAGCAACACTAGGTGTATAACTAGCCAATTGAATCATTTATGCCTTGCATATAATCATGAAACCAAGTTCAACTCCCTGCTTGAACCCCAAAAAAGAAAATAACATATGCTAAGAAGGACAGCCCGGTCTATGCGCCGAGTCAGGGGAAGGGCCGGACTACAAGGATCTATTGTATGCAGTCTTGTCCTGCATTTCTGCAAGAGGCTATTTCCACGGCTCGAACTCGTTACCTACAGGTCACATGGCAGCAACTTTACCATTTGCTCCCCTGATCCTAAGAACTTCCCTAAAAATTAACTTTTGCAAGCATGGCCAGTTCCAAACAAGGATAAAGAAGGAGAATGTTGATAACTTAGTTCAAAAATAGTCTTAACTATAAATAATCGTGGGTGCTCCCACCTACGCACGTGCTTAAGTAGAGCAGAATGATTGCAGGCAATTCATATAGTCGACTACAACTAGTTTGGGATTGGTGTATAGTTAGATTGATTGATCTCAATTATCTCAAAAACACTCTTAACATGGTGTGATACCGTCTGCTCTGAGACAAAATTACGTAGGTTTATCAAAAATGTCTCAATCTATTAAGACTATCCTCAAACATAGTACTAATTTCTTTTGTCGAACTTTTAATTTGGGACTTTGTCCGGACACTAACGAAAAATATCTGACTAAAATCATGACCAACCATTATGTCTGTATCCAACAAAGCAAATACATACAGCAATAAATCAGCAAGTTTGGTATCCAAGAAAAACTGGAAACAGTAAATTCAATAGAAAATGAAGAATAGAAAACTAACCTTAAACTACTTGGAATTTGAATGAAGTTCAAGATACAAATTTAAGTAGCACGTGGAAACAAATCCATAAAGCTAAAGTTTTAGTGTTGATTTTAGCAGCTTAATTTAAGGGAGCAAGAAAAGCTTAGAATTTAAGGGGAAGATCCAGTCCATTACGTGTTTTCTGGAAGACGATGAAGTGATTATTGTCTTATTCATAATGATTGTGACATCTTATGATTCCAAAGAATTATTCTTGGAATCATCACTTTGTACTTCTCTGGTGTAGCTGAACGATGATAGGACGAAATATATACTAACTTTTTAAAGTTATTTATATGAGTAAAATTGGTAAATTTTTTACTTCTTTTAGAATATTTATTAGAGTAATAATGGTAAAAATAAAAAAATAATTAAGTTCTTGATTTTCTAAAATGACAAATATTTTGAAATAACTATACTAGCAAAAGTGACAAGTAACAGGGCTAGAGGAATAGAATAGATTTCATACAAAATAATAAGATATTCTCTAAGGCAGTTTTTGGTATTTAGTAGATTGAAATATGTATTATCACATAAAAGTAAAAGGTTGGCGTGTTTTCCATGTCGATTGAAGAAAGTAATATTTTAGAGATTTTGTAAAGTAAATTACTTAACGCATAAACATTATATGTTATATTCAATAGTTCTGCATGAATCTTGTAAGAAAAAAAATACTTTAAAAGTTTAAGACAATTAAATACAAAAGATTATTTCATCAACGAAGGCACTTTATATAAAAGTTCACTCTATACGAATAATACACTAGATTCAACTAAAAAGTTTACTAGTTCATTTAATGAATTTTATTCCTTTTTAGTTGCAAGTTTTTTCCTTGATATTTTGGTTCTCTATAAAATTTAAGCAAAACCAAAAGGGTCATTTCTTTCACATGCTATTTGAGAAATTATAATTAAGGAATTATTTACGCGACGAATAATAATAATTTTGTGGGTGATATTCCTCCTCTTAATTTTGTAACAAACAACTTTGACATGTTTATTGCATAGTACACGAGCGTTAAAAATTAAAATTTTATCAGTAATGGATTACATTACTTGAATCTTTACGATAATACACTCTTTTAGATTACCTATACGATATAACTGTTTATCCGTAAAATTATACAGTTGAATTTATACGTGGTTAAGACAAGTAAATTAATTTGATCTTGAAATAATACAATAATTGAATAAATGTACACTACTTAGCCNATTAAAATTTTATCAGTAATGGATTACATTACTTGAATCTTTACGATAATACACTCTTTTAGATTACCTATACGATATAACTGTTTATCCGTAAAATTATACAGTTGAATTTATACGTGGTTTCTAGACAAGTAAATTAATTTGATCTTGAAATAATACAATAATTGAATAAATGTACACTACTTAGCCTTGAAATATAGATGAAACAACAGAGATGAAGGTTTCGGGAACTAGGTTTCCGGGCACAGCAATGATGAGATCAAAAAGCAAAAAAATAAGATTGTATTAAGCTTCGTATAGAATATAGTATAAGTTTTGCTAGAAAATTCGTGTCTCTTACAATGATAACTGAGCTCACTATTTACAGTTATCTCTAGGGAAGAAAGTCATAGGATCATGTCCTCCTTAAATGTCAATTATGAGGATCATTGATGAATACGTAACGGTGAACATAAATGCCAAATTCTCTGTAACGGAACGTCGCTCTTAATGCTGCAGAATATTCCCTATTAAATGTTACCGGCCGCAGAGCATTTAATACACCTTTATGAACGTTATCCTTTCCGGTGACAAGTGGAATGATTGCGTTCGATTTTCGGCCATTCCTGTCTTGGGTTCCACGTGTCCTCCCTTTAGGCGACCACGTGTCCTCCCTTTAGGCGACCACGTATCATATCATATTTCACCCTATACATATAGTCCCCTTACTTTTCGGTGACATAACTTTATATTACCGAAAAGTTGGTAGAAATACTTTTTTGGCAGGAATTACTATAACTCTCTCTGAAGGTTCCTCACAGTTGATTAGACGCACGTCTCTCCACATTTAATGCCCCGAACACGCGTCATCCCATGANTCAAATTCTCTGTAACGGAACGTCGCTCTTAATGCTGCAGAATATTCCCTATTAAATGTTACCGGCCGCAGAGCATTTAATAC
>AWOL01S0457581.1:0-10396 GCA_000715115.1 Nicotiana otophora
ACACCCGGGTGTTGTCTTCTCTAATGGGCATGGCCAACTATCTTCGTTGCCTGATGACTGAAGAAGACCAGGCGAAAATGAATGAGGTGAGCACATCGAGCCTCTTCAACGAGGCACAACAAGCACTGAACCGGGTAAGTTTCCCTTTTCTTTTTCCCTTTGTACATTTTATTTAACTTCAGCGTATTCTCATGATCTGTTCGATTTGTTTTTCAGACTTTGGTGCTCTACCATGAAAGCTTCCATCGGTCTCGAATGGAAGTCACCCAGCTCGAGTTCGAGCTCAAAGAGCAGGTCCTACAGAAGGACATGTACAAGGTTCTCAGCGAACAAAAAGACGAGGCCCTCAAGGATCTCCTTGTTCTTCGAGCTGAACTGGAAAAAGCTCAGAGTGAGGTTTTGCCCGTAAAACGGGAGCATGCCGATTTGGACAAGAAGGTAAGGATTTTTTAGATTAAAAATGAGAGGTTACGAGTAGTGAATAACGATGCAACCTCATAGGTCCAAGAGAAGATAGACCAGATTGACCAACTCCGGGCCGAGATCAACGAGCTCAAAACTTCGGTCGAGATGTTGAGGAGCAGATGGACCTTCTGGCCTCGAAAACTGAGGCTACAAAAGAGGAGTTGACGTCGGTTAAGGACCAACTCCGGATGGTGAATGATAAGCCCGATAAGTAGTCTCGGCTAAATGATGAGATTCGGGCACAATTGGATTCAGCAGTCTTGGAACGGGACGACCTCGGTCGGGAATATACTGCGTTAAAGTCCAGTTAATAGCAGCCTCGATTGATTCCTTCGAGGTCGAGGAAATATTAGCCCAATACATGACCGACGTTGAAAAGCTGAGGCCCGCTTAATAACAAAGGTCGAGTATGTAATGTGGCTATCTCTCAGGGAGACCCTCGAGGAGATTCATGCCCGGGGGTTTGATCTGTCGGTCGAGATTGAAGAGGCCAAGAGGCTTGAGGCCGAGGCAAAAGAGCTATGATGAGTCAGGCTCTAGTGAAGATTAGGCGGAGATGCCTTAGCTTCTCTTTTTTTGTTTCCTTTTGTATATTTCGTTTTTGTTATTTTGAGGACGTTTTATCGTGTTTTTGTAAATAGTTTTGGAATATATAAAAAATTTCCCTTTGGCAACACTGATTATTTTTCAGCATCTGTTTGCAATTTTTTATTTGAAGATCATCATTAATGCCTTAGCATAGAATTAGACGTAATCTAGAGTACCCGTTCTCCGGAAGCCCGAATGAGGCCCGGTTTCGATAATAACTCTGAGTTGTTTAGGCTTCAAAATCTCGATAAACAATGAAGACCTTTAAGATACTTAAGTGTTTTAGTCGTACACGATGGTGTTTTGCCGATGGTAACCTTTTAATAGGTTTTAATCATATGTAAGGGCCTTATTTTTTGAGTACGGGCTTGGACGTCTCCGAGCCATTTTAAGTTGGTCGTAGCCTTTCATGTTCGGACCCTTCCTAATAGGCTCGGTGCCTCCGAGATTCGATAGCCCGGGCCATCCAATTTGTTTATCGAACGACAGTCCCTAAGTCAGGGTGGCCCGTAGGCTCTAGGATTTAGGATCCGTTATTTGTTCTAAGAAACTCAACAAATGTATCGATTGTGAAAAATGTGTAGTGATAAAATATAGAGGGCAAATGTCTTTCATTGTTTTGCATGTAGAGTTCATAATCGGAGGTGTATAAGCTTTATGCCATGGAAAGAGTGGGCTATATGGATACGGTTTATTTGACCGTTTGACCCTTACAATGAATACTAATCATCAAGCCTTGGCTTTTAGTATTAAATAATAACACCTTTTGAAGATCCTAACTTAGGGGGTAATGGCCCCCAGTATTTGAGACTGAACTTGTGAGGGCTCGAATACTGTCGATCCGGTATAGGTGATCAGCAACTCCGGCTTTAGGTCGGCCTTCGAAACTAAGGTAGCACGTTTTACTGTTGCCTCGTTAAAAAAACCCACTTCGGGAAAAACCTCTTTAAGGGAAAAAGAGTACAATACGTGCTTTCAGACCTAATTATCACATTTGTCCTCGGTCGAGTGCATGCATAAGTTAGTCCATAGTATAATTTTAAAAGGGAATTGTGCTCGTACCTTAGCAGTAGTACCACTTTAAGTATTCCATGTTCCAGTTGTTCGGTAGTTGTACACCGTTTCCTGGCTCGAGTTTATATGAACCTTTCCCGGTTATTCCGGCAACTCTATACGGTCCTTCCCAGTTCGAGCCTAGTTTCCCATCGTTTGGGTTCCTGGTGTGTAGCGTTACTTTACTTAACACCAAGTCCCCGACTTAAAAATGTCAAAGGTTAGATCTTCGATTGTAGTACATCCCCACTCGCTACTTTTGGGGGGCCAACAGGACTAGGGTGGCTTCTCCCCTTTCGTCCAATAAGTTCAAACTCGTGGTCATGGCCTTGCTGTTTGACATTTCAGTAGTATACTGGAACCTGAGGCTCGGTTCCCCCATCTCAATCGGTATTCACTCTTCTGCGCCGTAGACTAGAGAGAGCGGGGTCGCTCCGGTACTTGACTTCGAAGTCGTTCGGTATCCCCACAAGATTTCGGGCAAGATTTCTTTTCATTTTTGATAAGTGGAAATTTTGACTACTTATTAGCGCATTTTAACTTTTATTTTAGTCTAAAAGCATTGAATTGTGTTCCCGGAACTAATGAAATGGTGCAAAATTACAGGAATGCTGGAAGTTGGGCTCCCGAGATAAATCAGATTAAAAAAGAAGCAGTCTAAGCACAAGGCAATAAAATGGAACAGAAGCACAAAATGTGCGGTCCACAGAAGAAATTCTGCGGCCATAGAAGAAATTACAAACTGCATAATTCCATTTGCGACCGTAACTAAATAAGGCAAAATCTACAGACAATTGTGCAAATTGCGGATCACATATGAATTGTGCGACCACAAAAGCTGGGCTAGGAGTCAAGATTAGAGAGATGCAAATTGCCAAGTCCAAAACCTTAGTGCATTGTGGACCGCACAATATTTGTGTGGCCGCCGAAGATTGTGTTGTGGTTGCAACCTTAACATTGCGGACCGCAGAAGAGTGTCTTGTGGCCGTAGTTCTAAATCTGTGGACCGCAAAAAAGTTGCTTTGCGGCCGTAGTTCAGAATTGTGCGGCCGCAAAACTCCAGCTCCTGTCAGATGAAGAAATCTGCGGACAACACATCAGCAATTACTGTAGCCGTTTTTCTTTGCCATTTTTGGAAGTTTACTTAGCTTTGGTGTATTTTACAATAGATTTAATCATTTTAAGCTTTCATTATGAGTTTAATTAGTCTTTCTTCCTCATTTTCTTCAAACCCAAGTATGAGTAACTATATTTTTACTAGGGTTGTGACTCAACCCTAGCGTGTAAACCTTATGGGTATTTAATTTAGTGCTTGTTTATGATTGAATGTTTATTATTTAGCTTAGTTCATGCTTTAATTTGAAGAATTAATGGTTGCAAATATTAGTTCATGCCTATTTGACTTAGTCTCTTCTTGAGAAACAGAGACCTAGTCTAGGATAACTTCGCTAACAAGGAATTGGGTCACTTAAGAGATTGATTTATCCAATTAAAGGGTTCAACCTAGAGATAGTAATAACCCGACTTGAGCTTTTATCAACTGTTTTGTGTGATATCCATTTGGTCTTGAGAAAGCAAAATTGGGCAAAACCACTCTCTGACCGAGAGGTATTGAGTGAGTAATTTAGAGTTGATAGCTATAATACACCCCAGTCAACAGAACAAGCATTAAAGTCTTTATTCCGTTAGACAAACACCTAGGTAATGGTCACAACCTAGATTTTTTATCAATTTGGAAAAACCCCAAAAATAATTATCTCTAGTATTCATTCTTTATTTTGCAATCAATAGAGTAAAATTAAAAATATAAAACCAATCTTTTGTGGAAGTGCAATCTCGATAATTCAATCACGCACATTGAAATATATACCCCTAACTCCCATCTTAGCTATATGTGGATTCGACCCTGACTCTTAGTTGGGTTTCTATAATTGCAAACGGCCGTTTCATACTTCTTTTGAGGTGTGCATTTGGACACGATCAATTTTTTAGGCTATCTTTATGGACTTAGTGGAGGATGTAACGACCCAACCGGTCGTTTTGAGCCCTAGTGCGTCGTTCGGCAGTTTGAGGCGATGAGTAGCTTCACTTAAGGTATTATGACTTGTACGTTTGATCGGAATTGGATTTCGGGAAGTTCAGAGTTGATTTGGAAAGAAGATTCTAATTTTAGAAACTTTAAGTTGGAGGAATTATGTCTTTTTATTTTTTTGAGTCGAGGGTCTTTCGAAAACAGACTCTCTACTCCTTCGGTGTAGGGGTAAGGCCTGCGTACACACTACCCTCCCCAGACCCTATTAGTGGGATTTTATTGGGTTGTTGTTGTTGTAAGTTGGAGGAATTGACTAAGGGTTGATTTTTGAGTAAATGACTTCGGAATGGGGATTGGAAGGTTTCAACAGGTTTGTATGATGATTTTGGACTTAGGCGTATATCCGGATCGTGTTTTGGATGACCTGGGAGCGTTCGTCGCCAATTGTGAAAAGTTGGCATTTTGGAAGAATTTCTTGAATTTGGGTCGAGGTGTATTTCAATGTTATCGATGTCTGTTTGAGATTCCGAGCTTGGAAATAGCTCCGTATGGTGATTTTGGTCTTAGGAGCGCGTCCGAATGTAGATTTGGAGGACCGTAGGTTACTTCGGGGTCATTTGGCGAAAGTTAAAAATTTGAAGGGTTTTGAAAAGTTTGACCGTGAGTGGACTTTTTGATATCGGGGTCGGATTCCGGTTCCTAAAGTTGGAGTAAGTCTGTAATGTCAAATGTGACTTGTGTGCAAAATTTGAGGTCGATCGGGTGTGATTTGATAGGTTTCGACATCGAATGTAGAAGTTTGAAGTTCTAAAGTTCATTAAGCTTGAATTGGGTTATGATTCGTGATTTCGACGTTGCTTGATGTGATTTGAGGCCTCGAGCAGGTTCGTATTATGTTTTGGATCTGGCTGGTGTGATTGGACGGGGTACCCGGGGCCTCGGGTGGATTCCGGATGGTTAACGGATCGAATTTGTGTTTGGGAGAAATGCTGGGGCTATTGTCTTCTGGTGTAACCGCACCTGCGAGGTTTTGGCCGCAGGTGCGGAACCGCAGAAGCGGCCAAAAGGGTTGCAGAAGTGACAAGAAGGAGAGAGGGATGCTTCGCAGACACGGCAATGCAGCCGCAGAAGGAAGTTCGCAAAAGCGGACTCTTTGACCGCAGAAGCGAAGAGGGGCAACGCATCTATGAAGCCGCAAAAGTGACAAAGGACCGCAGATGCGAGGGGTCGCTGGGAAGAGAAACTTTTTATAAAAACGGGACTTTACCCATTTTTCTTCCACTCTCTCTTGGTTGGGCGATTTTTGGAGATCTTCGAGTGAGTGTTTTCATCACCTATGCCAAGGTAAGTTATTCCCATCCATTGTAAGTTAAATACATGGTTTTTATATGGATTCAAGCATGAAAATTTGAAGAAAAATCTAGAAATTGGTATTCTTAAATTTTGACCACGAGATTGGACATAGGATTTGGGATAAATTATATATTTGAGTTCGTAGTGTCATGGGTAAAGTTTATCTTCAAAAAATTTCGAAATCCGGGCTCGTGGGCCCGAGGGTGATTTTATCGACTTTTCAAACGGAGTTGAAAATTATTGTAAATAGGATTATAATGAGTATCAGAGTATACATATTTATGGATTTGCTCATTTATTGACTAGTTTTGGAGTATTGGGCATCAAATTGAGTCGTTTGAAAGGCTTGGGAGCCGACTATGGAACTTCGGAGCAAGGTAAGTTTCTTTTTTAACCTTGTAAGAGGGAATTAACCCCATAAGTGAATCGAATTAATATGTGCTTCCATTTGTGGGGGCAACATACGCACGAGATGATGAGATTCCGTACGTAGCTACTAGTTATGCCTATGTACGGGTAGTTTTAGGTTTACACCATGCCTTGTTGATACCGTTATTTGATTTTGTTTATTATTTGCCTTGAAAAGAATTGAGATCGAGTATGCTTATTAAATGCCTTGAAAAGAGTTGAAATTGAGGATTTCGAGACTTAAAAGTTTTCACTGAATTTCATATTTTTGGAAAAGAATTTAAGAATATTAAAATAACTTAAGAAATCTATGTGCAACCGCGTCGCAAATATATTCCGCGAGCGGGGTAAATTTCCACTACTCTCATGGGAGCGGACCGTTTGCCTCGACAGGTTAATAGATGCATCTATGGTTCGTATCATTCGACCCTCGGCAGTGCACAATTTATATTTATATGTTAGTTCGTGTCGTTCGACCCTAGGCAGTGCGCAGTTTACATGACTTGTGCATGAAAACTCTTTGGAACTAATAATAATTGACGTTGTTTTATTGGCTTGAGATATAAATTATTAAATGATGAAAATGAATTTGGGAAGTTCTATTAGTAAAAAGAATTGTTGATTATTTCCGGTTATTGAATTTTCAGCTATGTTATGTATTCTATGCTTAAATATAAGATCGGCATTTTATTTTTTTAGCCCATAGTAAGTGTCGGAGTCGACCCCTCATTACTACTTCGTCGAGGTTAGACTAGATACTTATTGGGTACACGTTGATTTACGTACTCATACTACACTTGTTGCACATTTTGTGCAAGTACATATATATCTAGTGGCCTCGTGAGAGCAGAGGTGTGGTTAAATGCGGAGACTTAGGTGAGTTGCATTTCATATTATGACTCGCAACCAACATAGTCTCCTTCATAGTATTTATATTTTTCCTATCCAATTTGTATTACAGACAAATGCTGTATTTTATTTTACTTCCTAGTTGATGCTCATGCACTTGTGACATCGGGTTTTGGGGTGATTATGGATTATTTGGTATTGAAATTATGAAAATATTTTTATTTACTCTATAAAGTCCATCTTTTATTATTAAATTGAAGGAAATCGTGATTTCAAATACTAAAATAAGTAATTAAGTTAATTAATTATTATTGGCTTGCCTGACAGCGGTGTTAGGCGCCATCACAACCTGTAATGGATTTTGGGTCGTGACAACATGGTATCAGAGTACTAGGTTTACTTAGGTCTCACGAGTCATGAGCAAGTCTAGTAGAGTCTTGTGGATCGGTACAGAGACGTCTGTAATTATCTTCGAGAGGCTACAAGGCTGTTAGGAGCACTTCCCTTCTTTATTCCTCGTCGTGCGATTTGATTCCTTTGAGGCTTATGCCTTCATTTCCTTCCTATTCAATCTTATGCGATATGAAGCGCTTGTTATAAATTAGCGATCGAGGAAATTTTAATTATACTGCAGATGTGGTGCGGGATGTTTCTCCTTACGTATTTGATTGGGATATTGTTGTCACCATGCGGAAGATCTTTCTGTCATTTCAGCTCAGTATCAGTATTTGCTATGGTTTAAGATTTGGCACTAATTGTTATGATGATTCGTGTGTTGCTATCTCATAGTGTTGGTGTAATGGTAGGGTGCTTATCTATGGATCACAACAGTAAATGACTTGATAGAAGGACTTCTCATTTCACGGCTTACAGGTTCAGCATTTAGTTCTGGCGAAAGAAAGGCAATCAGACTACGAACGTTTAGGTTTGGGTTGATGGAGTAACGAGACTTGGTGTTTGGAGCGCGGTGGAATTTTTATCCGTGTTGTGGTGTTATCGTCCTTGATTGGATGCGTTAAGTTTGTCGGTGTTGTGGTCTTCTTCAATTCGCCTTCAGGGCGGGTATTATGAAATGGTGCTGGAGAAGTGGTTGTCAGAAATAACAGGGTGTAGCAATTTCGGAATCGAATCGGTGTTTCTAGTGTTGATGGCTCGAGAAAGATGATCTTCGGAAAGGTTTAAAGTTGGTAGCGATCGATTGTTTCAAGTGCTACAGAGATAAATTTTGATTTAAGGCAACAACTCGGCAGTGAAGGATGAGGAAGGACATGTGGGATATGTCTTGCGGTGGTTAAAATTCTAGAAGGCCAAGTGTGAGAAACAGAAGTCGAGTAGTTACTTAAAGGAGAGGGTTTGACCAAAGTGGGAGAGTAGCATACGGGTTCTATGGTAGGATAGCCACACGCCTTGGGGGAAGTTAGAATGATTTGGGATTCATGGTGGACAATGACTAGGTCTACGGGCTTAATTTAGAATATTGGCTGCTATATTGAGGAAGATTGGGTGTGACAGGAAGAAGTTGCTTAATATGAAGAGGGATGCAACATGACTTTGGATTGGAATGTATCGTCGCACCTTTAGTTGATGTCAATGGGGAGTGAACGGACTTGTACAGCTGGTGAATGAGCACGGGCTCAGGGTGGTTTATTGATTTCGTAGTAATTGTACTCGGTGCAGTGCNATGATTCGTGATTTCGACGTTGCTTGATGTGATTTGAGGCCTCGAGCAGGTTCGTATTATGTTTTGGATCTGGCTGGTGTGATTGGACGGGGTACCCGGGGCCTCGGGTGGATTCCGGATGGTTAACGGATCGAATTTGTGTTTGGGGGAAATGCTGGGGCTATTGTCTTCTGGTGTAACCGCACCTGCGAGGTTTTGGCCGCAGGTGCGGAGCCGCAGAAGCGGCCAAAAGGGTTGCAGAAGTGAAAAGAAGGAGAGAGGGTTGCTTCGCAGAAACGGCAATACAGCCGCAGAAGGGAGTTCGCAAAAGAGGACTCTTTGACCGCAGAAGCGAAGAGGGGCAACGCATCTATGAAGACGTAAAAGTAACAAAGGACCGCAGATGCGAGGGGTCGCTGGGCAGAGAAGCTTTTTATAAAAACGGGACTTTACCCATTTTTCTTCTACTCTCTCTTGGTTAGGCGATTTTTGGAGATCTTCGAGTGGGGGTTTTCATCACCTATGCCAAGGTAAGTTATTCCTATCCATTGTAAGTTAAATATATGATTTTTATATGGATTCAAGCATGAAAATTTGTAGAAATTTGGAATTTTGAAGAAAAATCTAGAAATTGGTATTCTTGGATTGTGACCACGAGATTGGACATAGGATGTGGGATAAATTATATATTTGAGTTCGTAGTGTCATGGGTAAAGTTTATCTTCAAAATAATTCGAAATCCAGGCTCGTGGGCCCGAGGGTGATTTTATCGACTTTTCGAACGGAGTTGGAAATTATTATAAATAGGATTATAATGAGTATCAGAGTATACATATTTATGGATTTGCTCATTTATTGACTAGTTTAGGAGCATTGGGCATCAAATTGAGTCGTTTGAAAGGCTTGGGAGCCGACTATGGAACTTTAGAGCAAGGTAAGTCTCTTTTCTAACCTTGTAAGAGGGAATTAACCACATAAGTGAATTGAATTAATATGTGCTTCCATTTGTGGGGGCTACATACGCACGAGGTGACGAGATTCTGTACGTAGCTACTAGTTATGCCTATGTATGGGTAGTTTTAGGTTTACACCATGCATTGTTGATACCGTTATTTGATTTTGTTTATTATTTGCCTTGAAAAGAATTGAGATCGAGTATGCTTATTAAATGCCTTGAAAAGAGTTGAAATTGAGGGTTTTGGGAATCGAAAGTTTTCATTTGAATTCTATATTTTTGAAAAGAATTGAAGAATATTATAATAATAATAATTTGATAAATCTATGTGCAACCGCTTCGCAAATACATTTTCGCGAGCGGGTTAAATTTCCATTACTCTCATGGGAGTGGGCCGTTCACCTCGGCAGGTAAATAGATGCATCTATGGTTCGCGCCATTCGACCCTCGGCAGTGCACAATTTACATTTATATGTTGGATCGGGCCGTACGTCCTCGGCACGATTTGCGCATGATAGATCTTCGGAACTAATAATAATTGATATTGCTTCATTGACTTGAGATATAAATTGTTAAATGACGAAACAAGAAATGGAGATTTCCTAAATAATAAAGGATATGCTTATTTACTTCTTGATTATTGAGCCTTCAACTGTTTNTTTGAAAGTTTTCACTGAATTTCGTATTTTTGAAAAAGAATTTAAGAATATTAAAATAACTTAAGAAATCTATGTGCAACCGCATCGCATATATATTCCGCGAGCGGGGTAAATTTTCACTACTCTCATGGGAGCGGACCGTTCGCCTCGACAGGTTAATAGATGCATCTATGGTTCGTGTCATTCGACCCTCGCCAGTGCACAATTTATATTTATATGTTAGTTCGTGTCGTTCGACCCTCGGCAGTGCGCAGTTTATATTTATATGTTGGATCGGGTCGTACGACCTCGACATGACTTGCGCATGAAAACTCTTTGGAACTAATAATAATTGACGTTGCTTTATTGGCTTGAGATATAAATTGTTAAATGAT
>AWOL01S0457608.1:0-10926 GCA_000715115.1 Nicotiana otophora
AGAAGAAAGAAAGAAAAGAGAAGAAGAAAGAATGGGGGCGGGGATGGGGTTTTAAAAGACTTTTGCGACTGATTCAGTCGCAATAATAGCGACTGTTTCGGTCTTAAATTTAAAACAGAAATTTCCAGTGGCAAATATGCCACTTTTTAGTAGTGTGTATTTGCGCTATTGTATTCATGAATACAGTAGTATAATTCTCCAAAAATATTGGGGAGTCCAGTTGTGCGGCTGTATTTGCTGTATTCTCGCTAATGTATTCATGAATACAGTAGCGAAATGCACCTAAAAAATAAGGGAGTCCAGTTGTTTAATAACGGAAAGAGAATCAATTAGCGTGTATCACTTCTAATTTAACTCAACAAAATTAATTCTACATAAATTTTGCTGCTATGCGACTATATTCACTGTATTCGTGTTACCGTATTCATGAATACAATAATAGCCGTTCAGATGTGCGACTGTATTCGTTTTATTCAAGCTACTGTATTCATGAATACAATAATGGAATTTGCCTAAAAATAGGCAAGTCCAGCTATTTAATAGCGGAAAGAGGATCAATTAGCGAGTATCACTCCTAATTTAACTCAACAACATTAATTCTACATAAATTTTGCTGCTACTGTGTTGTATTTCATGTATTCGTGCGACTGTATTTATAAATACAACGACGTAATCAATAAATAGGGTGTATATTATTCTATTCAATTCGACTATATACATTGTATTCAATTTACAAATATTCATTATTGTAGGAATTTAGAGATATCTAAGAGAATTTTCTTATGCTATATATTTCTTATGTGTAAAGACTGTACAAACATTATTATATATACAAATAAGGAAGAATTTTTCTCTAATAACTAACTCCAGTTGTCCTATCTCTTATTGGCTATACTATAACTAATTTGTAATTCCAATATCGGAAAATAACAAATGTTGTATTCTCTATAAACAGGTGTACTGCTTCTAGAAAGAACTAGGAAATAAACTTGTTGATCTTTTATCAGACTGGAGGAATATAGAGGCAACGTTGGGCTTCATTTCTTTGATTTTGTTGGGCTGTATTGAGGTGGTCTGCTCTGAAGGCCCAATACCTTTTAGGCCCTTTCTTTTTACAAACATAGACATTAACGAAAGAGGCCTCATTTCCTTAGTTTTATCGAACACTTCTCCTCTATTAACTGAAGAAGCCAGAACCCTATTTTCTTCTGCCTTCATCTTATTCTGTATCTCATCGCCCCCCTCCCCCCTCCCAAAGTTGGAAGGATGAGAAACAACCCCCAACTTGTCGATGAGTTGTTGATGATGAAACCCAACAGGAGGTTTAATAAAAACAGCAGCTATTTGAGAAGTAGAAGGAACAAAATTGAGGGAGATGAGTCCGGCGAGAAACTGTTGGCGAACAAAATGGTAATCAAGCTCTGCATGCTTGGTTCTTTCGTGGAATACCGGGTTTTTGGCGATATAGATGACCATTTGACTGTCGGAGTGAAGGGGTACCGAAAGTGAAGGAGAAACAGTGATATCGGAAAGTAGCCAAACAAGCCATGTGATTTCTGCAACCACGCGACGCATAGAGTGATTCAGGCTCAGCGGATGAGAGGGAAATGATAGGTTGTTTATTGGATTTTCAAGACACAGGAGAACCACCAAGACTAATGAAATATTCATTGACCGAGCGATGAGTTTCCCAATTGGAATCACAAAAAACTGAAAGCTTGAAAGAGGAATCCGTCAGAAAAACAATCCAAGACCTGGATTAGATAATAGATACCGTAGACAATGAAGTGCCGCATAAAGATGAGGTTGTTGAGGGGTCTGCATATATTGGCTCAAATGCTGCATGGAAAAGGATAAATCTGGGCGCGTATGAGTCAAGAAATTCAATTTTATCAGCAGTCTCCTATAAATCGTGGGATCTGGCAATAAATCGCCAACATCAACTCGCAATTTTGTGGAAAGTTCAAGCGGGGAAGTCACAGCTCTTTTGTCAAAATAGTCAAACTCAAACAAAAGTTCAAGGGTAAACTTTCTTTGTGTAACAATTAAACCTTGTGATTCTATGATAATTTCCATACCTAGAAAAAAATGGGCATGTCCTGGGTCTTTAATTTTGAACTTTGAATGAAGGAAAGCTTTTAATAGTGTCATTTCAGCAAGATCATCCCCTGTTAAAAGAATATCATCGACATAGACTGCAAGAATGCAAACTCCCTTGGGTGGCTTCTTAAAAAATAGAGAGTATTCATTGAGTGAATGGGAAAACCCTTTGAAACTCAAAGGGGCAGTGAGCTTGGCATATCATTGCCTAGAGGCTTGCTTTAGCCCATACAATAACTTCTTCAATTTGCAAATATGATGAGAGGTAGGAGGTTTCATGCCTGCTGGAAATTGCATGTATATATCTTCTTGTAGGTCACTATGAATAAAAGTGTTATTAACATCTAATTGGAATAAATATCAACCTTTCCTTACCACTACTGCCAAAACGCACCTCACAGTGGTCATCTTGACCATGAGGGAAAAAGTTTCTATGTAACCAATTCCCTCTCGTTGAGTATCCCCTCGAACTACTAGTCTAGATTTAAATGTTTCAACACTTCCCTATGCTCTATACTTCACTTTGTACACCCATTTACAAGGAAGTGCTCTTTGTCCTCTAGGCAGTTCCACCACTTCCCGGGTTTGATTTGCTTCCAAAGCATCAAGTTTACTTGCTATTGCCTCCTGCCAACAGGGGTGCAAAAAGGATTGAGAAAAAGTGGTAGGTTCTTGTATATATAAGATATAACTAGGAAGTGACTGATTAGAATGAGAAAGGGCACAAAAAGGTAATATAAGAGGTGAGGGAGAAGCTGCAAAACAAGCAGAAGTAAGGTCAGTAAGATAAACATCAGAGCACACATAATCTGCCAAATAAGGAGGGAGATTTGAGACTCTTGTTGATTTTCTGAGTGTAGGCAAGGGAGTGGGCGAAAGCACAGGACTGAAAGAGGGACTAGACACTCTAGGTGAAGAAATAGAAGGTGAATGGATTCTGGAAGTGAACCTTGAAGAAACAGGTCTAGAGATAGGAGATGAAGAGATAGAAGTTGACCTTGAATTAGAAAGGATAGAAGTCATAGGATAAGATGCTTGTGAACTAGGAGAAAAAGAGCGTAGATCACCAGGTGTGACATGCAAGAAAGTGTCAGATTTGAAAAAATTATGGGATTGGGAGGAAGAGTAGAGAAAGGATAAATGTTTTCATGAAATTTGACATCCCTAGAAACAAAAGTTTTATGACTGTCCAAATCATCATTTTATAACCTTTTTAATTGAAAGGGTAACCATTGATGACACATTTTACTTCCCTTAGATCAAGCTTTGATCTGAGATGGGATAGGGTAGATACATAACACAAACATCAAAAATATCTAAGAGAATCATAAGAAAGGGCCTTGCCGAATAAAATTTTATTGGGTGATCTGAAATACAACACTCTTGAAGGGAATCAATTAATGAGATAAGTAGCAGTCAAAAGACACTCTCCCGAGTAGGACAAAGGCAAATGGAAAAAAGTAGTGCCCTACAAGTTTCTAGAAGATGTTTGTGTTTTCTTTCTACGACCCCATTCTGTCATGATGTACCAACACAAGTAGTTTGGTAGATGATTCCATGAGTGGTTAAGAAATATGAATGAAAAAGACTAGATCCCAGTTCTTTTGCATTATCAAACCTAATGATCTTAACTTTTGCATTGAATTATCTTTCTACCATGGCTAGAAAAAATTTGAGAATGGGAAATTCATTGCATTTAGTTTTAAGCAAATAGGTCCATGTACCCCTGCTAAAGTCATCAACAATTGTAAGAAAATAACTATAACCATCATGTATATTAGCTTTGGTAGATATGGTACTGATTGAATAATAGAGTTTTGCCTGTCTAGCCTTAGAACAAACTTCACAATCATGATTAGAATTGCTAAGATATAGCAAATGAAAACTTAAAATATTCTTCATACTAGTAAAAGGCAAAGGTCTCAACCTTTTTGTGCCATAGGCTTATATTAGGAGAAACTAAAATAGGACTAGATTTACTGGTAGAAGGAAACTGAGAAGTGCCACTACTAATAGTGCTATTACAAACAGAGTTAGATACTATTCTATCTACAGAGACTGCTTTAGAAGAAACTGAGAAATAATTGGGCTGGATTTTGGTTAAAAATGAGATAGGCTTGAATGGAGCTGACTTGAGTAGATAAAGACCTTCCTTAACTTCACCAAGAACCACTCGCCTCTTCATTAAAGGGTCCTACAATATTGCACCAAAGGAAGAAAAAATCAATAAACAATTTAACTAACTAGTGAACTTGTGGACTGATAGGAGATTGAACCTACAATTAGGTACAAAAAGGATATTATGCAGAACAAGATCAGATAGCATTGTTATACTGCCTTTGTGAGTGACCTTTAGTATAATATGAGTTTGGCAAATTAATATACAATGCTGTTAAAAGAGGTTTTCAAAATGGTTCTGTCATGGATCATGTGTTCTGAAGCTTCAAAGTCAAGTATCCATGAATGTGAGCTAGTATGAGAAGATAGTGAAAAAGTATTAGGGTCTAAAAGAGGTGTAATATTTATCAGCACAGTTGGCAGAGATATTAGCATCAGAATTCTGTTCATTTTGTTGGTCAACCTTTACCTTTTGAAGCAACTGAAACAACAGTGAAAACTGTTCTTGAGTTATGATATTTGCATTAAAAGTTGCTCCCACTTCCTGAATGGACTGTGTGCTTCAGTCTCAACAACTAATGCATTGATGTGTCTGATGTTTGAAACCTCTTAGTTTTGGTGAACTTAAAATCTGGTGGAAAATAATTAACCTATAATAATTTTCAACAACATGAGTAGTCATCTTACTATAGGTGCATAACTTTTTGTTTCTCAAAATTTGTTCTGAATCCTTCATTGAATTTTTGTGTGTTTATAGGCTTTTGTCCTCAATTGAACTTCTGGTTGGACACCATCAAAGCTTCTTGAGTGGGATATGATGCCACATGTATTTCTCGTTGTTTCTTATCTTGGATGAGAAAAGAGTAGGCATGATTGACTGAGGGTAAAGGATCCATCATTAAGATGTTGTTTTTTACACCAGAGTAAGCTTCATTTAGCCCCATGAGAAACTGTATAAGTCTTCCATCCTGATGTAATATCATCTGACCACCACAGATACACTTACAGGTATAGTGATCAAAGGTGTTTAAAGCATCGAGTTCATCCAAGATCTTCTTCACTTTTGTGAAATAACCTGCTTTGTCTGAAGCACCTTTGACTGTATTTGATAACGTTTTTTGAAATTGGTATAGTTGTGCACCATTGCACTGTCCAAACCCGGTAGCTAAATCTTTCCAGATTTCTTTGTAGTTTTCGAGTATAGGACAGATTCAGCTATATCGTTTGAGATAGAGTTGATGATCCATGATATGACCATGTCATTGCATCAGCTCCAAGTGTTATACTAAGCTGAATCTGCAGCAGGTCTGAAGAAGAACCATCAATAAAACCAAGTTTGTTCTTAGCTGAAAGGGCAATCACAATAGCCATACTCTATCATGCATATCCTTTACCATCAAAGAGGGTATTGACTAACATCATTCCTGCTGAATCGGAAGAGTGAAGATAGTAAGGATTTGATGAATCCATGATAGTGGAATTAGTAGAAGTAGTAGAGGACAAAGTTGATTATTCTTCATTTGAAGGAGCCATGTAAAAAAATGAGAGAAAGAGCACCTGAAGCTTTGATACCATGTAGTAATTTAGAGATATCTGAGAGAATATTCTTATGTTGTATATTTCTTGTGTGTAAAGATGGTACAAACGTTCCTATATATACAAATAAGAAAGAATCTTTCTCTAATAACTAACTCCAGCTGTCATATCTCTTATTGGTTATACTATAACTAATTTGTAATTCCAATATCAAAAAATAAAAAATGATGTAGTCTCTATAAACACGTGTACTGCTTCTAGAAGGAACTAAGAAATAAACTTGTTTATCTTTTATCATACCGGAAGAATGGCAACATTGGGCTTCGTTTATTTATTTTTGTTGGGTTGTATTGAGGTGGTATGCTTTGAAGGCCTAATACTTTTTACAAACATAGATACTAACAAAAGAGGCCTCATTTCCTTAGTTTTATCGAGCATTTCTCCTCTATCAACTGAAGAAGCCAACCCTATTTTCCTCTGTCTTCATCTCATTCTGTATCTCATCAATTATTCACAATTATACATTGTATTCAATTCACCGTATTCAATTCGACTCTATTCAAAAATCAAAAATCACAAAATATAGTAATATTCGGTTGTATTCAAAAAAATATAGACCTTCAAAATACCTAAATACAGGCGAAAAAATAATGTATTTATATAAAAATATAATATATTTGAGTATATTTGTACATAATACAATGTATTTGTATCATTGTATGTGACTAATAAAGCAAAAAAAAACAAAGTTCGCCAGAGATGGCTTTTTCCGGCCAAGAAAAAAATTGTATATATTGTATTAAAACTAAAAATGCAGACGAACAAAAACCTGGCCCTCAAATTTTCTCCGGCGTAGCCATGGCCAGATCTGTTCGCCTAAGAGGATGAGCCAATAGTGGATGATGACGCTGATGATTCTCACACCGACGATCAAAATTGAGTGCTTTAGTGGGTATACCTCGTGTAACCCTCTTCGGAGTTATTGAATCAACCATTGAAGATAAAATTTGAAGTTTCTTCCTCAAAACCTAACAATGGTGAAAATTAAAAAAAAAAAGTGAAGAGAAAAAGAAGAATGGAAGATTTATTTGGCGTGAATCGGCCAAACGCTTTACCAATTACCATGCACTTTTGGAGCAAAAACGTTGAAGATCAATTCCGAGAAATTTGTTCCTACAATCTTGCTATGTGAGAGAGAGATATCATGGAGAGAGAAAGAACAAAAATCTTGCTGTAATTTGAGAGAGAGCGTGTGTTAACTGAAAGAAAGAGAGAGAAACCATAAATAGCGTATTTCACGCCTATATGGTAGTGTATACAATAAATATCTATCTTGCTATAAAATATAAAAGGTAGCTAGCTATAAATAATAATATTTTAAAATAGTTTTGGTTTATAAGAAGTAGGGTGTATGTATAGGGTAAAATATGATATGACACGTGGACGTCTAAAGAGAGGACACGTGGAACCCAAGACAGGAATGACAGAAGATCAAACGCAACCATTCCGCTTGTCACTGGAAAGGATAACGTTCATAAAGGTGTGTTAAATTCTCTGCGCCCGGTAGCATTTAATAGGGAATATTCTGCAGCATTAAGAGCGACGGTACGTTATAGAGAACTTGGCATTTATGTTCACCGTTACGTCTTCATCAATGACCCTCATAATTGACATTAAAGGAGGACATGATTTTAAGACTTCCTTCCTAGATATAGCTATAAATAGTGAGCTCAGTTATCATTGTATATGACACGAATTTTTTGGCTAAACCTACACTCTACTCTATGCAAAACTTTATACAATTTTACTTTCTTGCTTTTTGATTTCATTATCATTTTGCCCGGAAACACTGTTCCAGGAATTGTTGTCTCTGTTGTTTTCATCAATATTTCAAGGCTATACATTTATTTAATTATTGTATTATTTTAAGATTAAATTAATTCACTTGTCTAGAAATCACGTATAAATTTAACTGTACCGTTTTATGGGTAAACAGTGTAATAATTTGCTATATGAGGTAAAATTTCCATCGATATGTGAATCGGGCTGGAAAAAAGTGACGTTAGGCCTTAAAACTTAATCCATTGTTTGGATTTTTGAGAATTATTTATAATCTTTGTAATATTTGACACAAATATATTACTTTGTATCTAGTTGTGCTCAGAGACGGATCCAGGATTTAAATCTTATGGGTTCAATTTTAAGGTTTTTAATATTGAACCCATTATATTTTTAAAGTTATGGGTTCATATCTACTATTTTTACAATTTTAGTGAATTTTTACATATAAAGTTTTACTCTGCGTCGAAAGTTATAAGTTCAGTTGAACCCATAGTCAGTGTATCCGCCTCGGGTTGTGCTGGACTAAATTGCTACCGTAAGTTGTGCTACCCATGATATTTTTTGTCGAGGAGATTTCTTGCAAAGTTAAAGCAGTCTCAAGACAAGCATCCCCATGAAAATTTTGTGATACCTAGTCTCCTATTGCTTCCAAAAAAAAAACAGTTTTTCATGGGATGGAGGAGCAACCGCATTCACTTTCAAGTATGACTTTTAATAACGATATTTTGAGCATCGAAACTGAAAGCATTTAAAATATAGACATTTTGACAAGGTGGGTTGCTCTGATGGTAAGCATCCTCCACTTCCAACCAAGAAGTTGTGAGTTCGAGTCACCCCAAGAGCAAGGTGGGGAGTTCTTGGAGGGAAGGATGCCGAGGGTCATTTGGAAACAGCCTCTCTACCCCAGGGTAGGGGTAAGGTCTGCGTACACACTACCCTCCCCAGACCCCACTAGTGGGATTATACTGGGTTGTTGTTGTTGTTCACATCTGACAACAGACATAGAGGATCACTTATTATTTTAGGTGCCAATGCGTTTTAACTAAAACTAAATGGACTTCTCACGAAGTTTAAAAACCATTAATTAGCTTTTATATGTCTATTGTTTTTCATATTAATCTTAAGTCTGACTTTATTATAAGTTATACCTTCTTATCTTAATTTTACTAATCATTCTCTGTTGTAGAGAGATGAAATTAATTTTGTGATCCAAAAGAAAGAGACGTTTTCTCTCCCTTTCTTTTTATATGCTCCTCTAGCCAAGTCAAGACACGGAAGGGAGAATTTCTTCACTTCCTTCGTTTTCTTTCCCTTAATTGCCTAGCATAGGTAAAATTCAATAATGTCTAATCAATAGGGTTATCAATCCAATTTCATCGGTTGCGAAAGATAATATAAGTGTCGCTTTGGCCGAGTGGTTAAGGCGTGTGCCTGCTAAGTACATGGGGTTTCCCCGCGAGAGTTCGAATCTCTCAGGCGACGATTATTGGTAATGCTTTTTGTTTATCTTACGTATCCTCAGTCTTACTCAGGATTTTCATCAAAGTTCCACTGGTGATTCTGTCTAAAGTAATTAAGTACATTTGTCTCACAAAATGTTATGTCACAAATAAAAAGTATAAAATTTGCTTGGTAATAAAAATCATCTCATTTGGAATATGAGCATTGACATACGCAGGATATTTCATAAGCGTGTCATAATTTGAAGAAGTGGACTAATGAATAAATCACTATAATGATAAGCGGTATCATTTTTTATATTTATCCATAATATTTTTATTTTTCTAATACATATCTAGTAAAAAACTTCGGCGAAGAGATGTCCCGTGACACCGCATGCAACAAGGTGCATATGCCACTGGCTGTGAGAAATTTAAAGCAAATGTTTTTTTCTTTAGAACTAAAAAGAAAAGCGTGTTACATAAAATTATATACGGTCGAAATAGATTTCGGCATACGTATGATTGATCGAGGTCAAAACATAATGGATCGAAGTAAGATTTCGAGATGGGTTCCGAAAATGGTACAAACGAGCTTCGAGCCCGAGGGACCGATCAATGTCGAGCTCGATATCATTATCAAGCTCGAATCCAAGTCGAACTATGATGCAAAGTAAAGTTATCGAGCTTATGATTCAGAGACCGACCAACACTGACCCCGAATCAATTCAAGGATCCGAGTCAGAATCGAGCTCAAGTCAAGATCGAGAGCTCGAGTCAAGACCGAAAACTCGAGTCAATATCGAGCTCATAGACAAGAGTCGTTGCAATCCCACTAGAGGAGAGAATCCTGGCGGGAATTATGAAAAAGTTAATTTATCATGGGTCTCCCACTATGTATTTTTAATTATATCTAAAGTAAGATCCATCTACTATAAAGGGGATGGTTATTATTTCTGTAAGGACCAAGTTTTTTGGCTTGCATTGTAATTCAAGCACCATATTCTCCTATATTGAAGAGTTGTTCTTTTAAGTTTCATAAATTGATTCAACTTGCTTAGTCCTAAATATCATCTTCTTTACAACCTTGTTTACTTCGCATTCTTTACAATCCATATTTGATATTTCTATTTGTCCTTACGATTTGTATTAAGCTATACCACATATTCTTAGAACTACGTACAAATTTAACTCTATCCGTATTTCGGGTAAACAGTTTGGCACCTACCGTGGGGCTAAGGATAACAATGGTTATTTGATACGAATATGCAAAAACACACCGTTTTGCATTGGTTTCCGAAAGTATATCAGATTTCGGATTAGCAACGACTAACTACCAATCAAATAGTTTTACCTATCGATAACGAAGCTGGTCTTCAAGATGAGAATAACAACTTGACACCCAGTACCGAAAGATCACTTATCAATGCCGTTGAAGCTCGGATCGGAGTGCCGATAGATATCAATTCACATGTGGCAATTGAGGTGAACATACATTTTGAACCTGAAAATAGCATTCATGGTGGCACTCGGTCTGTAGCTCGAAACACTCATAACATTGAGGAAAACGGCGTTAGCTTGCGTATGATTTTTAAAATGTTACAAGCCCAACAGGTAGCGATAGCTCAGTTGTAGAGCCAAACCCAACTACCAAGTAGGCCGGAGCCCAGTCAATCCTGAGAAATTACTCACAGAACGGAGCCGTCCACAGTAAGGTCAAATGAGCAAGAATCGGGGACTACTCCCGAAATCGCTAAAATACTCGAGGAGCTCACAAAACGGGTCGAAACCAACGATAAAAAAAGTAGAAACATATAATTCCAGGGTCGACCAGATCCCGGGGACTCCACCAATGATAAAAGGATTAGATTCCAAAGAATTCGTGCAAAAG
>AWOL01S0458115.1:0-17423 GCA_000715115.1 Nicotiana otophora
GCCTTTAGGGGAACTTAGCTGGCCTTTTTTAGCGGCTCAATTAGCGCGATTACGATTCCAATATCAAGGCCACTCACAAAATTGTTTTTCTATCATTTACGTTGACAATGCTCCATACCAACTGCAAATTGAAAGTTATTTTTCCAGCTAAAAGTTATCTAAGTCCAATCTCTAAAAATTATTTAATTTCGCGGTAATGGAGAGAAAAGAATACAATAATCTGGGCAGCAATTCACAACATGGTTATTTTAGTTATTTGAAATTGTGGTTAAGTCGCGTGGACGCGCACTTGAGCTGGGATTTACGTATCATGACCATGCCACGGAAATCGTACCCACAGTCACGATGATTTATTAATCGCGCCTAAAGCAAGCTACGAATGTTCATAAGTTATTGTCCTAATGTAAGGTCATAAGTTATGAAAATTTATTGTGGAAGAGGTGACCTAGATCGTAGCATTATTTGTGATGGGTTGCTAAACAAATTGCAGTCTTCCTCTCTCGTTACTATTTTCAACTTTAACAAAAGAAATCAATGAAACCAATTAATAACATATGTTACTTCAATTTAACCAAACAAACAAGTTATAGCCATAAATGAATTCCCATAATCCTCTAACGTGAAACAAAACAAAATGCTAATTAAAGAAACGACCAAACAATGGCCTTTTGATCCTCTTGACCCTTTTCAAGTTATTAGTTTATATCTTTGTTTAACTATCAGGTCATTCTCGTGAGTAGACGACCTACCTCGACAATACCATAAGAACCAGACAAACAAACACCTCAAATATCAGTATTCATCAAACCAATTTTGAACGACATAGACCAACTAATTACTAAATAAACAATTAACAGAGAATAATTAAAGCATGGAAGGAAGTACTAACTAAAGTAGAAATGGATCTTTTAGCCAGAGATTCCTTTATTACTTTGAAAATGAGAACCTCACAAACAAATCGACATGGCATCAAATGTACAAAAAGAAAACTCTCACGAACTCGACTTGACTGAACCTCGGTTTTTTAGCGACGTTAATCGAGCTATTTCATGAGGAGAACTGCTACGTTTTTGTGGGTGTTTAAGGGTAATTTAACGCTGAGTTGGAGCTGCATTTCATGGGCTTTGGGGGGGCTGGTTTTGGGGTGTTTTCAGGTGGAAAAGGGGCAGCGTTTTGGATTATTTGCTCGCATCTAGTGGCTGCGTTTCTGCTGCTTGTTATGGATGGACTTTGGAGTGGTTTAAGGGAGCTTTAAGAACTGGCTTTCATTGCTGAAAATGGAGTTTTTGTGGCTGATTTTCAACAGTAACGATTCTGCTTTGGGGCTAATTTTGCAGCAACTATGGGGGTTGTCCTGTTGGTGTTAAAATGGCACTTTTGTTGATCGTTAATGTGCTGGACTGGAGAAAAATTCATGGATGACTTCGAACTTGACAGAATATTTACAAGACTAAAATGCGAAACTGTTCCTACGGACGAAGCTCCATATGCGACTAATTAATTACAAATTAGTAACACAACAACCGAAACTAATAAATAATCTAAACTCATACATATTATGAAGGATTAATTCTAGGCTCTAAACCTCACACCGGGCTATTAGGAAGTAAATTTCAGTGGGTTCCATAGATATTTGCAGGATTTGTTTAACCAGATAATCGAGCCGGCTTGAATGATAATTAGCTCTGCGATACATGACCCTCACCATAACATTCAGGTGATTCCAACCAACTTCAAGTCATTAAACAACCCAAATAAATCTACCAAAGCAAACAGGAATTGAATTTTGGTTTCCACTTTCAAAATTCATCAAGTAATGATAACGAAATACACCAGGACACGTCCAATTTCAATACAAACATGTCATGTTATCATACTTAGCATGTTCCGAAATTACAAAGAAGACAGTAGGTAAAATACCTGGAAGAAGGAAAGAGAACTGAGATTTGGACCAAATAAAGGTCAGAAAACCGTAGATGGAGCTCAGCTACTAATAAACAAACAGCAATATAGCATCAAACTTGAGCTAGATACATTTTGAAAACCCAGAAATATGAATGCAGAAGAAGAGCCTTTCCATCCGCTGTGTGATTCCCCTTTTTCTTTAAATTTTATATCTCAAATCTCAATTTGAATTTTTCAAAATTGAATTCTTAGCTATTTTGTGTGCTTGTGTGTATTTCCGTTTTTTGAGAGTGAGGGTCTGCTAGGGTTAGGGAAAATGGGCAATGGGTATGGGCTCAAAAGAAACTGAGTTAAAATCTGGGCCATACGTTGGCCCAATCGAACTGACGAGTTCAGCAGCCTCCCTTCTTCTTTGTTGTTGTGTTTAGCCACCAATTAACTAACCTAACATGTAAAGCTAAAAATTGCAAAATTAACCTACTTAATGATTTATCTAACAATTTGGCTAGTTAAAGTGTAAATCAACAATCTTAGATAATTACTTAAACCTAAAAATGTAAAAAATAAAAAGGATTAAAGCATTTTTTATTTTTTGTATTTTCTAGAAATGCAACAAACATGTGATTAAAATCTAGAATTATAAAGAATAAAACATAAAATAATTTTTTGTCATTTTTATGATTTTAAATGTCACTAAATATGCTAAAAATTCAAATAAAAGCCAAACGAATAAAAATGAAAATGAAGAAAAAATCTTTAAATTCCATAAAGACAATTAAAACTATTTTAGAGTATTTTTAAGAATAATTTAGGCGTGGGGTAAAAATTACGTGCTCGCAATGCATCTAAACTTCTGAAAATGGTGTATTAATCGTTCTTGTTATGCTTAATTATTTGTTAATGATTAACTGTGTTATGAGAATCCTTATATTAATTTTATATTGTGTGTTGCTTCCAAGAGACTGATTATTAGTTGTTTTTGCTTTGGCCCGTGTTAGAGATATTATTCATTTATTTTTTAGCGTATTAAATTTACTTCGTTTAATTTTTATGCTATTTCAAGTTAATATTTACAACATACATATCTTCGCATGTATGCTAATGTTACCTAACAAAAAAAATTATTAATGTGCTTTATACTGCAGGTATAATTGTATAGTTTCAGCGATTGAATTAACATTGTTAGTGTGTACTATTTATAACTTAGTACTCTAATTTATTTTATACTGTGTACTTGATAACGAGTAGAAAAGGAAGGTAGTTATTTGTTTTACAAATAAATAATTATTTTCTATGTGATGAAATTTTGGATACACTTATTAATTCATAAATAGCAATTCTTTAAAGTGAGTGTCATTCTCATCTTTAGAAGTTAAGATTGGGCTTGACCGTGGCACTATTTGGCCTTTTGTTAATATTGGGTTGGGCTGGTTAGGTCCTTCCTTGCCCATTTGATACGTTTGGACGTACTCGAGAAAGGTGCAATCATCATCTTAGGATGACATGATGTTTAAATATAAATAGGCCAAACCCATAAACATCCCTTTTAAGTTGCCCGGTTTTTCATTTTGACATCTTAACTCACACATTTTTCATTTTGACACTCCAACCCCTTATTTCACGTGCTATTTAAACATAAAACACTGATTTGCGCTTATAACTTAGGCGTGTGTTCATTACCGCTACCAACATGTAAAGCTAACGAATTATTTACTGCCACTTGAATTTATTATCCACGTATTTCCCTACAAGAAAATATGAGCCCCACCCGTGCCGGTAAAAAATAACCCGCATCCGGGTAAAAAAACACACACCCAATTTCAGTAAACTAAACCTTTTCACTTCTAACCTAATTCTCAAAATACACAAATCTTCTCACCTNGTCTGCTAGGGTTAGGGAAAATGGGCAATGGGTATGGGCTCAAAAGAAACTGAGTTAAAATCTGGGCCATACGTTGGCCCAATCGAACTGACGAGTTCAGCAGCCTCCCTTCTTCTTTGTTGTTGTGTTTAGCCACCAATTAACTAACCTAACATGTAAAGCTAAAAATTGCAAAATTAACCTACTTAATGATTTATCTAACAATTTGGCTAGTTAAAGTGTAAATCAACAATCTTAGATAATTACTTAAACCTAAAAATGTAAAAAATAAAAAGGATTAAAGCATTTTTTATTTTTTGTATTTTCTTGACAAGGTGGGTTGCTATGATGGTAAGCACCCTCCACTTCCAACCAAGAGGTTGTGAGTTCGAGTCACCCCAAGAGCAAGGTGGGGAGTTCTTGCAGGGAAGGATGCCGAGGGTCATTTGGAAACAGCCTCTCTACCCCAGGGTAGGGATAAGGTCTGCGTACACACTACCCTCCCCAGACCCCACTAGTGGGATTATACTGGGTTGTTGTTGTTGTTGTATTTTCTAGAAATGCAACAAACATGTGATTAAAATCTATAATTATAAAGAATAAAACATAAAATAAGTTTTTGTCATTTTTATGATTTTAAATGTCACTAAATATGCTAAAAATTCAAATAAAAGCCAAACAAATAAAAATGAAAATGAAGAAAAAATCTTTAAATTCCATAAAGACAATTAAAACTATTTTAGATTATTTTTAAGAATAATTTAGGCGTGGGGTAAAAATTACGGGCTCGCAATGCATCTAAACTTCTGAAAATGGTGTATTAATCGTTCTTGTTATGCTTAATTATTTGTTAATGATTAACTGTGTTATGAGAATTCTTACATTAATTTTATATTGTGTGTTGCTTCCAAGAGACTGATTATTAGTTGTTTTTGCTTTGGCCCATGTTAGAGATATTATTCATTTATTTTTTAGCGTATTAAATTTACTTCGTTTAATTTTTATGCTATTTCAAGTTAATATTTACAACATACATATCTTCGCATGTATGCTAATGTTACCTAACAAAAAAAATTATTAATGTGCTTTATACTGCAGGTATAATTGCATAGTTTCAGCGATTGAATTAACATTGTTAGTGTGTACTATTTATAACTTAGTACTCTAATTTATTTTATACTGTGTACTTGATAACGAGTAGAAAAGGAAGGTAGTTATTTGTTTTACAAATAAATAATTATTTTCTATGTGATGAAATTTTGGATACACTTATTAATTCATAAATAGCAATTCTTTAAAGTGAGTGTCATTCTCATCTTTAGAAGTTAAGATTGGGCTTGACCGTGGCACTATTTGGCCTTTTGTTAATATTGGGTTGGGCTGGTTAGGTCCTTCCTTGCCCATTTGATACGTTTGGCCGTACTCGAGAAAGGTGCAATCATCATCTTAGGATGACATGATGTTTAAATATAAATAGGCCAAATCCATAAACATCCCTTTTAAGTTATCCGGTTTTTCATTTTGACACCTTAACTCACACATTTTTTATTTTGACACTCCAACCACTTATTTCACGTACTATTTAATATAAAACACTGATTTGTGCTTATAACTCAGGCGTGTGTTCATAACCGCTACCAACATGTAAAGCTAACGAATTATTTACTGCCACTTGAATTTATTATCCACGTATTTCCCTACAAGAAAATATGAGCCCCACCCGTGCCGGTAAAAAATAACCCGCATCCGGGTAAAAAAACACACACCCAATTTCAGTAAACTAAACCTTTTCACTTCTAACCTAATTCTCAAAATACACAAATCTTCTCACCTTGTTAAACAAAATCCCAAGAACTAGGAGATGAAACCATGGATTCTCAGTGTTGATCCGTTTGTTTGAAGGCTGGATAATCAAAATATCGTTCGAAATTTCATCTGTATTTTATTGCGTTCAGTTTTAGTTTGGATTGATTCTTCTGGTAACTAAAGAATTGTTAATGCATTTTAACTCATTTGTTAAAGTTCAATTGTTCATTTTCAATTGTTAGTTTCTGTGTTGTTAAATTTCAGTTGTTAGCTTTTGTGTTCGAATTCTGCTAACTCAAGATTTATCGAGATTGACATAGCTTTCCGACGTGGTTACAATAGCTATAATAGGGTTCATTTTTCTATTAATTTCAACTAAAGCTTTGACAAATTACAGAAAGAAAGCAGCCTTTTGAATATTCATGGAGATAGAGCTTTTGATAATTAGGGCCTTTTTACATTTGAAAATGGTGAAAGGGTAGGAAGAAGTCGGTTATAAATGGGACTCCAACGATTATATTTAATTAGGTTAAAAGGAGAGTGAATTTACTCTCACGCACGACCTGGGTGACGAATCTCACTCAATGTGACAGGTAGTATTTTGTGTTTAAATGGCACATTAGATAAGGAGTTGGAGTGTCAAAATGAGAAAATTTTGAATTGAGGTGCCAAAATGAAAACGGGGTCAACTTAAAGGGGCTGCTTATGAGTTTTGCCATATAAATAAGAAAAGAGTACTTTTATAATTTTCTTGAAGAAAAACGATGTATTTTTATAAGTTTCCAAGAAAAAAAAAAGGATGTAGAGCTTTTAACAGTAGTTAGTGTTCATTTTTATTTGTACTCCTTCCACAAGCAATACTTGTCTAAGTTTTATTTTGGCATATATTATACGATGAAAATATATACTACCTTCGTTTCAGTTAATGTGAACTTATTTTTTTTGGTCCGTTCAAAAAAGAATGATCATTTTCTAAATTGGAAAATAATTTTGCTTAAACTTATAATTGTACCTTTAATGAGAAGCTTTTATAACCGCACAAATACTCTGGGCCCCTTTTGAATTGTTTAGGGCCACAAATTCCAAAAATCTTCATTTTTTCTTAAACTTCGTGCACAGTCAAACATGTTCACATAAATTAGAAAGTAAAAAATATTATATATTCGTAAATTATTTTTAATTTAAGAGATTAAATAGGTAGTCTTCTTTTACATTTGTGAGACTATTAAGTTAAGAATGTGTACCAAAAAATAATTCCTAACGCCTATTCATCTTTTGACTTTCTTTTCCAAGTGAGGGTTGGTAAGTTTCAGTATCAAACCTTTCTTTTTGCCCTAAACAAACACAAAAGGGAAAAAAAAGACAAAGAGGACTTTTACATTATTAGTGATTCAATAGGTTATATCTAATTAATTAGTACACCCTCTAACTTACTTTAATTGATTTTTTTTATTATTTTTACACGTAATAAATAATTCACCTTTTAGCATAAATTGATATCAAATTAACTATATTAACCTTAATTTGTTTATTAAAAAGATAACAAGTACTCCGGACTTTGTACTCTCCCGAGACTTAATTTATTAATTCCTTCTTGATATCAGGAAAAAAAAAATTATGGACTACAAAAAAATATCAAAAAATTAATTAAAATGGATCAGAGGGTGTGTTATATTTACTATGTTATCAAATTATTCTCCAGTTATCTATCTTTGCAGATTGCATTTACCTCATAGTGTATAAATACTGCACACTACCTGTGGTAAGAAGTTAAATTCAACAAAGAACAGTACTTAAATTTTACTGCACCAGTAAGATTTTTGTGTGGAGAAAAGAAAAAATAAGTTCGAGAACACGCATGTCTCCCAAAGACCGGCAACTCAAGTTCTCCAACGTGAAACCTCAATAATATCTCATTGGACCCCTTTTTATTTTTATTAATTAGCAAGTGTCCTACTTTCATTTTATAATATAAAATTAAACAACTCGTACGTTTGAATTAATTACCACGCAATACCACTTTCTACTTTCGATAATAGAAATATGCTGCTTAAATAGTAAAATATTTATTTTTGTACTTTGCTCCTTAAGGTGGCATCCAATGATCCAAAGCTCCTTTACTTTATGTAATTAAATGGAAAAAAGACCATCTAATTAATTGAAATTAATGAAAGTTGTATTATTCTAAACTTTGTTCTGTCAACTTTGTAGATTCTCACAATTATAGAAGCTGACACAAGTGCACCGTACACGTGTATTATAAGGTAATAGAAAAAGCCAATTTATTACTTGTGATGAAATCAAGCCTAAGGTTCTTTTTCTGATTTCATTGATTTTATTTTAGAGTATTTTAGTGCAGTTTTGATTTCGAAGGTAGAGAAAGTGAGACATTGCATGTGCTGCCTTTCTCTTGTGTTCTAGACATCAAGTAGCACATGAATATTTTCTTTTTTCTTTCTTCCGAGATTCTAGAAACCAATCTGGTCAATTTATTTTGACGAATTTATCTTTTGCATATTAATAGTGTAAAATTTTTAATGGCCTTTAAAACTTCATTGAACTATAAGAAATTGCAATAACATGTGTTTTCTATAATTAGTCAACTTTGATAATTTAAAAACTATATTAAATAACATCTAATCAATTCTATACCGTTGAGATTCACATATTATACGAGAATATAAGTATTATTTTATTAAAAATTTTATAAGAACTGTATCCACGAA
This sequence comes from Nicotiana otophora, assembly GCA_000715115.1. NCBI lineage: Eukaryota > Viridiplantae > Streptophyta > Magnoliopsida > Solanales > Solanaceae > Nicotiana > Nicotiana otophora. The sequence goes on from AWOL01S0458115.1 coordinate 8,299, forward strand.
TAAATCTTTTACGGTGAGGATTCATATTGTAGAACTATTTAAGATTGAGACATAATAATTATTGTTATTAATATATAATATATAAGTATTTCATAAATTATAGTTTTTACATATTTCTATGGCTTAATAGTCTAATCCAAGTGCGTTAATTATTTCGAAAAAGAAAATTTTACTGCTATATGGGGTGAGCAAAAATTGTCCAATCAATATTTCTACGTAATGGTGTGACTTTGGGTTTGCCGTAGAAACGTGGCAGGAAATTAAGGGAAATAGGTGTTGGCGTGGAACAAGGTGGTATTCTCCACTTGTTACTCTATCTCTGTAATGCCTGACCGTACTCTCACGGGCGGCGGCCAGGTCAGAGAATCGAAAGATTTCCTTGCTATCTTATTAGCTCATGCTGCCTTCTCCTCTTTGTAATCTCTTGGACATCCGCGTCTATTTCGTTTTCTCTTTGCCAAAGAAATATGTACTCTCAAACAGGCAAATCGTAATTACGATTTCTTTCCATTTTAAAAGATAAAAGCTGTAAAATTATTATAGGACTACAAGCTGAAGCGTGACCGTTAAAAATGGACGACAAAAGAGTTGAAAGTTGAACAATTACAACTTGTACATACGGCTTTTTAGTTTTATTAAGCAGGTGCGGACGTAGAGTTTGGTCATTAGATACATCTGAATTCACTACTTTTGATGTGGCACAAATTTATGTATAAAAAATTATTAAAATTACAATAAATGATAGATTTGAACTCATAAATTTAAAAATACAATAGGTTCAATGCTAAAAACTTTAAAAGTTGAATCCGTTGAATCTAAATCCTGAATCCGCCTCTATTTTAAAATATTTGGTTTGGAAATGTTGTTGTGTATAATAAAACCGATCTTCTCGCTTATTCTTCGTGTTTTGTTAGTTATGACTAGTTTGGTACGGGGATAAGGGATAAGGAATAATTAATCTCTGGGATTAAACTTGAAATGAGTTTATCTCATATTTGGTTGAGATAAATTCATGATATAACTAATCTCGGAATTAATTATTCCGGGATTGTTGTATTTTTTTATCCCTATTGGGGGGGAGGGGGGAATAACTTATCACACGATAACTAATCTCAGGATAATTAATCACGCGATAACTTATTTTCCAACCAAAACGGCCCCTTACTGCTTTAATAAATCTTTTTGATGGAAACTAAGAGTTCACAAAACACTATATAGAACGAGGTTCTCAATCTGTTCCCAGAGTAAATAAGCGGAAAGTAAAATCAAACATCATAGAGAATCAGGTTCTCTATCTATTCCCACAGTAAATAAAGAATACGCGATATTTACGTAGAAAACTCCTTGCTCAAATGATTAAAAATCACGACCTACCCCAGTAGGATTTCAACTCCACTAAACCAACCAAACTTCAGATTACAACCTATTACAATCTACGAATTAAACTCTTAATCCCTCACCCCTTACAATAACTATGTTGTAAGCCCTTTTGCAGTAACTCTATTACAAAGCAACAAAACTTGACTAAATCTAGTCAAGAAACCAAACCAAACAATGGTTTAAATTTGTCATACAAAGACACTTCTTGAAAGTAGTGTAGGATTACAAATGAAGAAAAAATGACAAAGACTCAACAAAACCTAAGGACTTAAGTTATCTTCAATCATTGGATCTGGTCCTTGAGGTTGTAGCAACTTTGTCCTTGAGAGGGGTGGTGGCTAGTACTATAGAGAATATGATTTTTGGATTTGCAAGTGTTGACCGACCCCCCTTGTCTCATGTTGATAATATATGAGTGAGGTCACGAGAGTTGATGCAAGGGAGTGTCCCTTAGTCTAGACTTAGCAAGCTATAGTTGTGTTGCTATACTGCTGCCAGACAATACAATGCAGCGGTTTTTAGAGATATAGAGTTGACTGCACAACGACAAGAGGAATTGATCCCTATGTGTTCTCTCTGTTGCTCCCTAATTTAATTTCATTGAGAATTGGACCAGACATCTGACTAGTTAGTCTGAACGCACAAGAACTAATTGTATCATGTTCCTTATTTGGTTCTCTCATGAATTTTGTCAATTCATAAAAACAAAAGACGCATAACTTATCACTTTTCAAAAGCTTTTTCACACTTTTCTCTATTTGACACGATCTTAAGAAGGAACGATGACACTATGAGATTGATGTGAACGAAGCACCATAAACGGTTGTTTTGTGTCTAAATTACAACAATAAACTCAGTATAAATTTATTGAAATACGCAAATTACTAACCATATAAACTTTTTTGTTGGACAACTGACTTATTGTTTACCGACTGCGGAATTAATGTTGACTATACCGTACATCAAACAATAATCACCCTGTAACATACTAAAAGGGTATTAGCGCAAAATCACTATTTAAAGACGTAGTCAAGTGACAATATGTCTGTATGGGTCAAAATTCGCCTAAGAGCACTTGACGCGAATTAGTATTGCTAAAAGTAATTTGGCCGAGGTCGACTAGTAACTAATGGGACCCATCGTCGAGCAGCCAATCATGACCGAGGTCAAGTATCAGAAGGAGCAGTAACTGCTAGTTTAGTAACAGAACCTTTAAGAGTATATTCTGTTGGATATTCTTTATACTTGTACTTTTAAGATTAATTGGTGGCATGTCCCTATAAAATAGAAAGAGAGATTCTTTGATAAGGGCATTGGGAAGAAGACAGACTCTCGCTAGACAAATACAAGCACTACCTTTCAAAAGAGATTCGATTGTTGATTACATTACACCTTTTCCATCAAATCCGAGATAGACCCCGATATTCTGATATTTGTCGTTCATTCACCATTATCAGAAGGAGGAATCTCACTATTTACTTGAGTTCCATTGATTGTTATTGAATGATTGACGTTTGTTTTCCATTATTGGTATTGGAACATTAAATGCACATCGCATTTAACTCTTTTTCAACGATGTTCAAACATTATATACATATATCGATTATAGATATGAAGTTATTATTATTAACTAAGGTCAACCCCTCATCACATTAATTAATTAGTTTAACCAAAGGTTTATAATTAGTCAATTATATTTTTTGGTCAAATAATTTGGCGCCGTTTGCGCGGATTTCCTAGTTCAAATTTTAGTTTCTTCTAGATCTATAACTATAAAAAAGGAGCTAAATCCCCTACTTTCTTGTACACACAGACATAACATGACAGGTAATGGAGTAGAAAGGATGAAGGCAATGGCCAATCTCACCACCAACCTGTTAAACACCATCAATGAGGTTTCCGAAATGGAGGGTGAAGAAGTAACGCCAAATGCCTCTCCCAGGCGAAATGGCTCACCCCTTCCTCGTGGTAGTATCACAACGTCCCATGGTAAGGGAGCTTCCACTTCCACAACGGAGGAGGCGCCACCGGCAGTGAATAAACTGCTCGAGGCTTGGCTGACAAATACGTTGACCAGCATCCTCGACAAGCATACCCCAAAGGCGGTCAGAGAAAATACAAGAACTTGCGTTGCACCAATAACGGTCAAGCAGCACGTCCCTCCCCCTCCCATAACATGTATCACTTACAATGTTAATAATGCAGAGGACGACACCCTCATAACCATTCTGAGGAAGATGGAAAAAATGGAAAACAAAAACAGAATGCTTCAAGACCGAATGAAAGATCATCAAGAAGGGGTAGACAAAATACCGGGCACCCTGAAACTCTTACCAAAAAGAGATGCCGGTTTGAACAACCATACAGTGATGAAGCCGCCTAACAAGCCATACCCAAAACCTTCAAAATGCCGTTGTACCTGAAAATATACGACGGTACAACTGATCCTGAGGAACATATGACTCACTATGTCACTGCAGTAAAAGGCAACGACCTCGCCAAAGAACAAGTATCCTCCGTCCTGTTGAAAAAGTTTGGCGAAACCCTCGTCGAGGGGCACTAACTTGGAATTCACAGTTGCCCGCGCGCTCCATTGAAACATTCGAAGAGATGGCCGACAAGTTCGTGACAGCCCATGCCGGAGCTAAAAAGGCGGATGCAAGAGTGAATGATATATTTGCCATCAAACAATCACCTAGAGAAGGACTAAGGGACTTCCTCGCTCGATTCAACCGTGTAAGGATGTCCTTACCAAATGTATCAGAAGGCATGGCTGTAGCAGCTTTCCATAATGGGTTAAATAGAAGCAGTTCAAGGGCGACCAGGAAGTTGCTGAGTCAGCTCATGAAATATCCCCAACCACTTGGGATGAAATATACAATGCATATTGCGCCAAAGTCCGTGCTGATGAATACGACTTAAATGGACCAACCCAACGATTGACCTCAGTGCAAGCCGGGTCCAGAAAAGATCGAAGAAACGACACCATAAGGGATCTAGTAGTTCCACGACCCAACCGAGAAAGGCATCAACCATATATCAGAGGCGCCATCATGCCGCCTTCCCGTTACGAAGAAGGCCCGTATAGACCAAGGACAGGGACTCACTAGAGCGAGAGAGGTATGCCTCATTTACAATCTACTCACAATGTTTGTGTATCACCTTCAGAAATAGTCTACACATTGGAGATTCTCGACCCAAAAGTGAAGTGGCCACAGAAGATGAGGTCCGACCCAAACACCAGGAAGTCGAACGCCCTATGCGAATTCCACTAGGAACGAGGTCATAGAACCGAGGATTACATCACCCTAAGGTAGGAGGTCGTGAACATGATTCACCAAGGGCACTTGAAAGAATTGCTGAGCGACTGAGGAAGGTCCAACTTCGCCGGAGGACGTGAACAACACCAGGGGCCGCCAAAACCACCTTCACTAACCCGCATAATTCAAATGATCACGGGGGTGGCGATGACACATCGATCAACAGCGTAAAATCACCATAACCCGCAATTCAAACGGTCACTCATGAACAGTACGACGAACTCGAAGAATGTATCATCTTCTATAAGTCAGACAACAACGGTTTGGTTTTCCATCACAATGATGCTCTTGTTATCACATTACGAATATTAGATACAGATGTGAAACACATTATGGTGGACGATAGGAGCAGAACGTGCATTATCCACCCTTGAGTGTTTACACAGATGAAACTCGAGGATAATATAGTTCCACGCTGCATCATGTTAACCAATTTTAACAATGCAGTTGATCGAACATCTGGGGAAATCACACTCCCCGTCCTGGCTGGCGGCGTCGCCCTAGAAACCACTTTCCACATCATGTATCAGGACACGGCGTATAACGCCATAATAGGTCGAAATTGGATACACGCCATGAAGGACATCCCCTCCAGCTTATACCAGGTCATCAAATTTCCCACCCCATGGGGAGTGTTCAACATACAAGGCGAACAATGCACATCCCGAGAATACTATCGCATCGCCCAGGACTTCACATACACCTAACAAATAAAGGGCAAAGCAAATGAGGCATAGCAATTAACAAGGTCAAGGTCCAGATCGAATAATGATGAAAGAGCGGTCGTCCTTGAAGACCCCAAAATAATATAGGCCACAGGATCAACCGTAGAAGGCCTCGACTCCGTCCAACTTGATGAGATTGACCACAACAAAAAAGCCTATATCAGCTGCACGCTGCAAGAACCAGGTAAATTCCATGATTTCTTAATTAATAACACAAACTTGTTTGCTTTTTCCCATGCAGACATGCCACGCGTTCTGAAAGAGGTCATGACGCACAAGTTGAACGTTGACCCATTCTACCACCCCCCCCGATAAGGCAAGTTAGGCAAAAATTAAACTTTGCAATAAATGATGCAGTTCACGATGAGGTCGAAATATTGCTGAAAAACGGCTCCATCAGAGAATCAAAATACCCCCAGTGGGTCGCCAACATGGTCATGGTAAAAAAGAAAAATGGGAAATGGCGGATGTACGTAGAATTCACAGATTTGAACAAGACATGTGCGAAGGACTCATCCCGCTATCCCATATCGACCAACTCATCGACGCAACAACCGGGCCCGAATTGCTGAGCTTCTTAGACGCATACTCGGGCTATAACCAGATCCTCATGGAAGAGGAGGACCAAGAGAAGACCACCTTCATCACCCACCAAGGAACGTATTGCTACAGTGTGATGCCTTTCGGACTGAAAAATAATGGGGCGACATACCAAAGGTTGGTGACAAGAATGTTCAAGGACCAGCTCGGCAAGACTATGGAGGTCTACATAGACAATATGTTGGTCAAGTCCAAAAGGAAAGAAGATCACATCGACCACCTGAAAGAGGCCTTCGACATTCTCAAGCGATATGGGATGAAACTGAACCCTGAGAAGTGTGCGTTCGGCATAACCTTAGGAAAGTTCCGGGGCTTCCTGGTATGACAAAGAGTCATCGAGGTCAATATCGACCAAATCAAAGCAATATAGGGAATACCATAACCCTTACCCAGCAAAAACAAGTTCAGAAGCTGACAGTCCGCATCGCCGTCTTGTCGAGATTCATCTCACGGTCATTTGATAGATGTCACAAGTTTTTCGGCGTGCTCAAGAAGGACAACGGCCTTCTATGGATATCCAAGTGCGTTCAAGACCTGAAGGAGTTAAAAGCCTATCTATTATTGTCGTCTTTGCTTGCCAAAGCAGAACCTGGGGAACGTCTACTCGTCTACCTCGTTGTATCCGAATGAGTGCAGTCCTAGTCCGAGAAAACAAAAGTACGTAATTTCCCATCTATTACATTAGAAAAACCTTAATCGACGTCGAGGCGAGATATCCCCACCTCAAAAAATTGACCTTGGCCTTGGTCATAGCTTCATGAAAGCTTGGACCCTACTTTCAATGCCATCATATATCGGTAGTCACAACTTTCCCCTTGAGAAGTATCTTGCATAAGCCCGAGCTATCAGGGAAGATTAGCTAAGTGGGATATAGAATTAAGTAAGCATGATATTACATACCAACAACGGACGACGATAAAATCACAAGTCATTACCGACTTTGTCACCGACTTCAACGCAAAAATAATGCCTAAATTCGAAGAAGAAGAAGAAGCCAACATCTCTCCGTAAGCACAAGATCTATGGATTTTGTACACCGACGACGCTTCCAATGTATGAGGGTCTGGACTGGGATTCGTGTTCGAAGTCCCGACAGGCGAAGTAATTCACCAGTCCATAAAATGCTCAGACATGACTAACAACCAGTCCGAAATCCGTAAGATATTGCCCGAGTTTAACGAATGCCAGCTCGACAAAATCCATCGGGTGCAAAATACCAAAGCCGATGGCCTCGCCAAATTAGTGAGAGCCGCTAAAACCATAACCGGAGAAGGGAATACGGTCACCATCATCCACTCATCGATAGATCAAATCAACGTATGGGCTATAAATCTAACTTGGGACTGGCGAAACCGTATCATTACATACTTGCAGAACAACATACTCTCAGATGATAAAAAAGAAGCCAAGAAACTTCGGATGCAATTATCTAGGTACAACAGCATCCAGAAGAGGACGTACGCCCCCCCTAGCAAAATGCTTGGGACCGAATCAAACTCGGCGTGTCCTAGAAGAAGTCCACGAAGGCCACTGTGGGGCTCATTCCGGCAACCGAGCTCTGGTCAGATGCTTCATACGAGCAAGATAATACTGGCCTACAATGAAAAAAGATGTCACGAACTTAGTAAAAAGATGAGAGCAATGCCAAAAATACGCTACAATGATCCACCAAGCAAGCGAGCACCTCTACTCGGTCACTTCCCCTTGGCCTTTCATCAAATGGGGAATGGACATCATCGTCCCACTCCCTATAAGACGAGATAACAAACGTTTCCTTTTGGTTTTAACTGACTATTTTTCTAAATGGGTAGAAACAGGGGCATTCGCTCAGATACGCAAGCAGGAAGTGATCGCCTTCATATGGAAGAACATTGCGTGCCGTTTCGGCCTCCCCAAAGAGATCAACTACTATAAGGGACCCCAATTCACTGGAAAAAATGTCGCCGAAGTTTTTGAAAATTAACATATTAAGAGAATACTCTCCACCCCATACCACCCCGCAGGCAACGGGCAAGCAGAGTCCTCCAATAAATAAATACCGAACATCATTAAGAAAAAGCTCGAGGACGCCAATGGACTTTGGCTAGAACTACTGCCAGAAGTGCTATGGGCCTATAGCACAACGCTAAAGACGAGAACAAGAGAAACGCCCTACTAGTTAGTCTATGGGACTGACGTAGCTATACTAGTCAAAGTCGGAGAGCCCAGTTTGAGATACTCCCATGAGAGCAGGCTAATGAATGACGAAAGTAGAAGATAAGACCTTGACGAAGTCGGAGAACAGAGAGACATGGCCTACATAAGAATGATCTCCCAAAAGCAATAAGCATAACACTACTACATCAAAAAGCCCAAGATCAAACCACTCAAAGTCGGAGACTACATGCTCCAGGCCGAAACACAAGCCAGCAAAGTCCCGTGGGAGGGCAAACTAAGAACAAATTGGGACAGCGCATACAAAATCACAGCAGCAGCAAGCAAAGGTCATTTCAACTAGAAACAATGGAAGTAAAACAACTACCAAACAACTGGAACGTCGCCCACCTCAAGTACTTTAACTTTTAAGAACAAGTGTTCTCCAAGTCGTACTCTTTTTACCTCACTTGAGTCTTGTCCCAATTGGGTTTTCTCAAACAGGTTTTTAACGAGGCGATGAGGGGGACACTTCAAGTTGAAGTACGGAGAAGAAAAAGGCATAATTCATTGCTAAACCTCTCAACATATCTCCAGGTTACCCAATGAAGGGACTAGATAGACCGGGACTGGAATGCCATCCCGAACAATATGTTAATTTCTCCAAGTATTGAGAAAAACAAAAATGTACGTTCGCAAGAACATTACCTCATCATCTACCCGGCAATCAAATTTAAAAACATTCGACCTCGTTCGAATTAATAAACATTCGATCTCGTTCGAATTAATAAACATTCGACCGCGTTCGAATTAAAAATTCGACCTCGTTCGAATTAAAAATTCAACCTCGTTCGAATTAAAAAAAACATTCGACCTCGTTCGAATTAAAAAACATTCGACCTCGTTCGAATTAAAAGATATTCGACCTCGTTCGAATTAAAAATCATTCGATCTCGTTCGAATTAAT
>AWOL01S0458309.1:1933-17822 GCA_000715115.1 Nicotiana otophora
ATAAAGCTCGTACGCCGGGCTAGCAAAGCCCCATTCTCAAGCATCGATGATGACCAGGATTGGGCTGGCAGGGACGCTTTGTCAGGGTGAGGAGCGCAGGCTTGATCCCTGTCGAGTTTAGGCCCTTCCCCGAGAAATGGAATGTATTACATAAGCATAACTTTCCTTTAAATGTCGATTTTACGTTCATCTCCTTTTTCCTCACCAGTATTTTTTGTGGTGCGGCTGTTGCTCGAGTCCCAAATGCCACCCCTCATCTCAAGGAGTGGATCGAGTGCATTTGTTCGTAGATGCCTAATTCTGAGTGCACATGGAGCAAACTCTCGAAGGGTTGTTGGGAAGCCCGTTCTCATGGTAAGATCTCTTTCCCGAATAAGTAATATTAGGCTCTTTTTTCAGCACCAATTCTCATTCCCTCTCTTTTCTTTTCGCAAGCTTGCCTAAGACCATTGAGCTTAGGCCTTTAGTAGGGGACGAGGACCTGTCCGTTGATCCCTCCGCTTCGGGGCCATAGCAGGAGAGAAGAAGAAAAGGAAGGCTCTGAGTTCCCCAAGCTTAGAGAAGAAGAAGCAAAGGAGAAAGTTGGCCCATAAGCTAAAGGAGAGTTCTAGTTCCCGAGCACCCGACTCAGACTCTCTTTTGCCACTCAGGGACAAACCCGAGGAAGGTGATATTTTTGTGGCATATGAGCCGACCTCCCTCGAAGAGCGGACGACAGTCGAGGGGGAAACAAAGGAGGCTGACCCCCTTTAGGTTCGGGAAGCCGATGTAGAGATGAGGGATGAGACCTCTCAAGACGCCGGCTATGCTCCGCCCGGTGTCATAGAGATTTCGGGGTCGCCTTCATTCACCGAGTCCATGTTTGACAAAACCCGAGCGGTGAAGGAGCTATCCAACGAAGGGGCCCATAGTGCGGACGATCCCTTTCATTCTTTTTTTGAAGGTGTGGACTCGATCGCTCTGGAAGACTTCTCCGGGTTAGGTGAGTTTGAGGTGTCGAGGAAAGACCCATCTTCAGAGGTCGGCGGGCTGAACTCGAGCCCAAAATTAATCAACCAGTTCCCTGCCCCAAGCATAGATCCCGGACGTAAGAGGTCAATAATCATCACCGTCCCAGAGGATGCCCGGGTTCTTTCTGGCCCCATTGGAGTGGCGAGTTACCTCCGGTGCCTGGTAACCGAAGAAGACCAGGTGAAAATGAGCGAGGTGGATGTGCCGTGCTTGTTCAACGAAGCATCATGTGTTAAATCGGGTAAGGCATCATTATGTTTTTCCATCTTCTGACTTAGTTTTTGATATTTCTCACGTTTTCTCTCTTTTATCTTTTTGCAGGCCTCGGTACTCCATCATGAAAGTTTTCTCCAGTACCGGGCTGAGACCAGCTCGAGGCTGAGGCTAGGGAGCTTGCCGAGAAGAGTGATACGTATAAGCTTCTCAGCGAGCAACACGAAGGTGTCGTCAAGATTCTTCGAGCCGATTTGGATGCAACTTAGAAGGAGCATGCCGACTTGGTGGAACAGGTAAAGATTTTTGAAGTTAGCAATGATGACTTAGCCATGGCGACTAACGTCCAAACCTCGCAGGTCCAGCAGAATATTGATCGGATCGACCAGCTCCGGTCTGAAATGAACGAGGTCCAAGCCTTGGCCGATATCTGGAAATGAAAAATGAACTGACTGGCTTCGGAGAAGGAGACCAACCGGGAGTAGTTGGCATTAGTAGAGGTCCAAGTCCGAGTGGCAAAAAAGAAGGCCGATACACGGGCTCGGCGAATCGAGGACCTCCAAGCTCAACTGGGCTCAGCCATTGTTGAATGGAATTCCTTTTGTAATGAGCTCGAAATAACGAGGTCCGGGTTGGAAATATCCAGGGTTGATGCTGAAGAGATGGTAGCCCAGTACAGGGCTGATGTTGAGGCAGTCGAAGCCCGCCTGAAAGTTACCATTGAGTACGTGAAGCGGTTGTCTTGAAGGGAGACCCTCGAGGAGATTCATGCCTGAGGTTTCGACCTGTCGGCTGAGATCGATTAGGCTCGAGGCTCGAGGTAAAGGCCAAGAAACTGGTTGAGCCCGAGGGTAAAAAAGGCTCTAAGGGCTCATACGAACCCGAAGATGGAGAAGACCACAACGGCTCTAGTGATAAGGTGGGTTCCGTTGGAGATCAGGCATAGGTGCCTTAGAAATTTTTACCTTTGTTTTGAATTTTGTACATTTATTTTATTGAGGCTGTTTTCATCGGCCTTTGTAAAGATATTTTGGAACGTATATATAAGGTTTTTTTTTTCCTTTTGGCAATTTTCAAGTCTATTACTTTTGGCATATCTTCTTACAATTGCAAAGATTTCAAATGCCTTAGCACGGGGTAAAACGTAGTAATAAGTTGTTGTTCGGAGGTCTAACAAGACTTGTTCTCGACGTAAGTTTTGTTTGAAACTTTTGGGGGCTCGGTATGACCGAGAGCTTTTCCAGTATTTGTTTAAATGTTCTTAGACTATAATTTTTCCAAGGGTAACCTTTAAACTGTTTTGGAATTTTGAAGGCCTTATGTTTTAATTATGGGCTTTGGACGTCTCCAAGCCATTTTTAGGGGTGGCCGTATCCTTTTAAGTTCAGGCACTACCTAATAAGCTATGTACCCCCGGGCTTCGATAGCCCGAGCCGTCCGAATTTGTCTTGGACGATAGTCCCCGAGTGGGGGTGATCGTAGCCTTTTAAGTTTAGGCGATGCCTACTAGTTTTTGTACCTCTGGGCTTCGATAGCCTGAGCCATCCGAGTTTGTCTTGGACAACAGTCCTCGAGTTGGGGCAATCTATCGGATCCGGATAGAGGCAGCCCTTGGGCTCGATATCCTTAAGGAACAAAATGTAATAGTCTTAAGAGACAAAATATGTATCTGCAAGGTAGAAACGTTCTTTCATAAAGTTGCGTAATATAAAAGATTGTAAGTATGTACAAACTTCGTGTTATGGCTTAGGTGGTCTATGCGGGCACGGTTCATTTGACCGTTTGGCCCTTACAATAAATCCTATCCACCGAGCCTAGACTATTTAAGCACAAAGTTTCCTTCCTTGCTAACAATATTACCCGAGGGTGATGGCCCCTAGTATTCGAGATCGATCGTCGAGAGGGCTCGGGTACTATTGAGGTGACCATCGATTCCGATTCAAAAATTGGTCTTTGATTCTAAGTTAGCACGATCTATTATTGCCTCGTTAAAAACCTTGCCGGAAAACCTATTTGGGACAAAACCGGTTCAAGGAAAAAAGAGTGCAACGCGTGCTTTCAGACCTTAAAACTACATCATCCTTTGGCCGTTGCATGCAAGTGTTAGTCCAATTCGCAATATATATATATCAAGAAAGAATAAATGGGGTCATACCTTAGCAGTAGTATCATTTTAAGTGGGTCACATTCCGGTTTTTTGGTAGCCGCTCACCATTCCCTGGTTTGAGTTTGTACAAACCTTTACCGGTAATCTCAATAATCCGATATGGACCTTCCCATTTCGGTCCCAGCTTCCCTTCGTTCGGGTTCTGGGTGTTAGTATCACCTTTCTTAACACCAAGTCCCTGATATTGAAGTGCCAGAGGTTGGCCCTCCGATTGTAAAACCTTTCTATCCGCTGTTTCTGAGCAGCCAACCGGACGAGGGTGGCCTCGTGCCTCTTATCCAATAGTTCTAGGCTCATGCTCATAGCCTCACCGTTCGACTCTTCGGTCGCATATCGGAACCTAAAACTCGGTTCTCCTATCTCAACCGGTATTAGTGCTTCGGCACCGTAGACCAATAAAATTGGGGTGGCCCCGGTACTAGATTTTGAGGTCGTAAGATATTTAAATAATTAAGCAATGATTAATTTGACAAAGTATAGGCACCCGTCACCATGCTTATACATCGTTACACATGAAATTCACATAGCAAATAATTCAAGGGTTCTATTCCCTCAAGTCAAGGTTAACCACGACACTTACCTCGCTTTGCAACCAAATTTCAAGAATCCAATAAACCTTTATCTCGCGAATTCATGTTCGAAATTCTCAAATCTAGTCATAAACAATTCAATATACTCAATACAAATTATAGGAATTAATTCCATATGAATTTATAAATTTTTCGAAACAATATCTGAAATTCATTTTTAAAAATCAACAGTGGGACCCAAATCTCGAATCCCGGAAAAAATCATAAAATCCGAACACCCGTTCCGATACGAGTTTAACCATACAAAAATTATCGAATTCCGACATCGGATTGGCTTTCAAATCTTCATTTTACATTTTTTGGAAGAATTTATAAAAATCTGATTTTTCTTCCAAAAATTCATGGATTCATGATGTAAATGAGTATAGAATCATGAAATATAATAAATATAGTATAAGGAACACTTACCCCAATGCTTTTCCATGAAAATCGCCCAAAAATCGCCTTACCCGAGCTCAAAAATCGAAAATGGCTGAAGAAGGGACGAAATCCCATTTACAGAACTTAAGTTCTGTTTTCCGGATTCTTTACTCTTCGCGAACGCGGTCAGTGCCTCGCGTTCGCGAAGGACAAATTTGTATTGTCCAACATTGCCCTTCGCGAACGCGAGGGCTACCTCGTGAACACGATGTTTGTCTGGCTTGGCCTTCGCGAACGCGAGATGCCCTTCGCAAACGCGAAGGCAAAATTCCTGGTCAGCCTTTTTCCATTCGCGAACACGATGCCCTATCGCGAACGTGGAGAACAACCCCACCTGCCTCCTGTTGCTTCTTCACGAATGCAAGACCCCTCTCGCGAACGCGAAGAAGGAAACCAAAAGTAGATTTCTACAGTTTTCCTAAGTCCAAAAAATGACCCGTTAACCACCCGAAATCAACCCGATACCCCCGGGACCCCAACTAAATATACAAACAAGTCCCAAAATATGATACAGACTTACTCGGGGTTTCAAATCACGTCAAACAATATCAAAATCACAATTTACACCTCGATTCGAACTTTTGAGTTTTAAACTTTTCAATTTACAAAACTCGTGCCGAAACATGTTAAATGAATCTGGAATGACTTCAAATTTGGCACACAAGTCATAAATAACATAACAGAGCTATTTCAATTATCAAAATCTCAATCCGAGTCTGATATCCATAAAGTCAATCCCGTGGTCAAACTTTAGAAACCTTTAGCCTTTAGATTTCTAGTTTCCGTTAAAGGGTGATAATTTGAGCTAGGGACCTCCGAATTCGATTCCGGGCATACTCCCAAGTCCCAAATCACAATGCGGACCTACTGGAACTATTAAAACACTAATCCAGGTCTGTTTGCTTAAAATGTTGACCGAAGTCAACTCAATTGAGTTTTAAAGCTCTATTTTACATTTTAATCCATTTTTCACATAAAAGCTTTTCGAAAAATTATACGGACTGTGCATGAAAATAGAGGAATAATTATTAATACTTTTTAAGGTCTTAGAAAATATAAATAAATGTTTAAATTAAATATGACATCTTGGGTCATCACATGAACGACCTTGATATTGTCCCCCACGGTGATGTCTTCTATGACATTGATCTTGTCGGGATTGATATCGATTCCCCGGTTGGACACCATGAATCCAAGGAACTTCCCAGACCCGACTCCGAATGCGCATTTCTCCGGGTTCAGCTTAATATTGTATTTCATTAGTATGTTGAAGGTTTCATGCAAATGTTTCAAATGGTCCTCTACTCGTAGGGACTTAACCAACATGTCGTAAATTTAAACCTCCATTGATTTTACTATTTGCTCTTCGAACATCCGATTTACTAGGCATTGGTAAGTGGCACCAACATTCTTTAGTCCGAATGGCATTACGTTATAACAATAGGTGTCATATTTAGTTATGAAGAAAGTCGTTTCCTGGTCGCCCGGATCCATCCGGATCTAGTTGTACCTGGAATAGGCATCGAGAAAGTTGAGTATCTCGTGGCCGACCGTCGTATCGATCATGCGATCGATGTTAGGCAAAGGGAAAGAGTCCTTAGGGCATGCCTTGTTCAAGTCTTTGTAATCTACGCACATTCTTAATTTATTTACATTTTTAGGCACTACCACTACGTTTGCTAACTAGTCCGGGTACTTAACTTCCCTAATGGAACCTATTTTAAGGAGTTTGGATACCTCGTCTTTGATGAATGCGTGCTTGACTTTGGACTGAGGCCTCATCTTCTGTTTAACCGGGTGAAACTTCAGATCTAAGCTCAACTTGTGAGTAGTTATTTCCAGCGGGATCCCTATCAAGTCAAGATGGGGTCAAGTGAAATAATTTATCTTAGCTCTAAGAAATTCAATGAGTTTTGTCCTGAGATCGGGAGTAAGCCCCGTGTCCAGGTATATCTTCCGATCGGGCAGGTGCTCGATCAATATGACTTGGTGGCATTAGAATCACCAGAGACTATGAAAGACCTGGGACTCTATAATCGTTATCCTTGCTCGTTTCTTAATTTTTCTGGTTCGGTCGGGGCCAGAGTCGGTGATTGCTATTTAGTTTCTTTCTTGGTGACTGAACTCGGGTTCTTCGATGTAGAGAGTGCGGATATCAGGACCACCTCATCGACTGCGAACATTTCTTTTGGGGCCGGTTATTATCCCTAAACCGTTTTGATCCCTCCCGGTGTAGGGAATTTTAACGCTTGATGTAGTGTCGATGATACTGCCCTCATGTTATGATTTCATGGCCTCCCAAATAGAGCGTTGTATCTCATATCTCCTTCGATCACATAGAACTGTGTTTCCTGAATTGTTCTGGCAGTGTTTACCAGCAGGGTTATCTCCCCTTTAGTGGTCTCACATGTCATGTTAAACCCTGTTAAAACTCAGACTGGAGGCACAATTTGGACTTTAGACCCAACTGTTCCACGACCCTCGATCTGATGATATTGGCCGAGCTACCTGGATCAATCAACACATGCTTAACTCGAGATTTATTTATGAGTACAGATATTACAAGTGCATCATTGTGCGGTTGTACGATGCCTTCAGCGTCCCCGTCATTGAAAGATACGGTTCCCTCCGGTACATAATCTCGAGTCCATTTTTCCCTTGTAATGGACACTTTAGTGTGCTTTAACATCGGCCCCTGGGGGACGTCAACATGATCATATTAATGACGTGTTGAGGTTCCTCTTGCTCAATCTGCTTGTTGGAGTCCCTATTCCTGAAATGAGTTTTGGCTCGATTCCTCAAAAACTCTTTGGAGGTGTTTGTTGTTGAATAACCAGGCTACTTCCTCTCTCAGTTGTCCGCAGTCTTCGGTTCTGTGGCCGTGAGTGCCATGATATTTACACACTAGGTTGGGGTCCCTTTAGGCAGGATCAAATTGTAATGGTCAAGGCCACTTAGTATCTTTGATGCGCCCGATGGCTGATACGATGGCGGTAGCGTCGACGTTGAAGTTGTACTCCGATAACCTTGGTGCTTCCTTAGACCCGGTGGGTCTGTCAAAACCGCTTTTGCTCATAAGTCCCCGGTTATTATGATCTCGTTCGCCTCTTCTTTCACTCCTCACAGTGTTGCGTCTGAACCCATTACCCCTTCGATCTCTATTGTATGGTTGATACCGGTCTCTATTCGATCTTGGTTCGCGATCAATGTCTCTTTTGGATCTGTCATTAGCTCTGATGGAATAAGTGGACCTGGAAGGGGCCCCGAGCTAATCGTCTTCGACCTTGATTTTGGATTGGTATCGGTTATGGACGTCGGTCCAAGTTATCTCCGGGTATTCTATCAAATTTTGCTTCAACTACTGTGAAGACAATGAACTTCGGGGATTGAGTCCTTGGGTGAAGGCCTGAATGGCCCAATCATCTGTGATAGGAGGTATATCCATCCGTTCCATTTGAAACCTCGATACGAATTCCCTGAGCATCTCGTTATCTCTTCCTTTACCTTGAAAAGGTCTGATTTCCTTGTATCGACCTTGATGGCCCCGACGTGCGCTTTTACAAAGGCATCTGCAAGCATAGCAAATGAGTCAATAGAATTAAGGGGTAAGTTGTGATACCATATCATAGCTCCTTTCGACAAGGTCTCTCCGAACGTTTTCAGCAGAAGGAATTCGATTTCATCATCTTCCAAGTCGTTTCCCTTGATGGCACACGTATAAGAGGTCACATGTTCATTTGGATTGGTTGTCCCATTATACTTCGGAATTTCGGGCATACGGAACTTCTTTGGGATCGGCTTCAGAGTTGCGCTCGGAAGGAAAGGCTTTTTGCCAATATTTTTGGAATCCAGGCCCTTCAGTATCGATGGCGCTCCCGGAATTTGGCCGACCCTTGAGTTATAGGTCTCCACATTTTTGTCGTTGGCTTCGATTATTTTTCCTCCTGATTCTACCCCTTTTGTCAGTTCCTCAAGCATATTTATTATCTCAGGGTTGATCCCGGGTTCTGCTTGACCCGGTTCTTCTATGAACGGTTCATTTCTGTGGGCATTTTCCGGGACGATTCAGGCTCAACTATGCTGGGGACTCGGCTTTGGTTATGCAACTGGGCAATCGCTGCCTGTTGAGCCTGTAACATTTCGAAGATCACGCGCAAGTTGATCCCATCACCTTCGCCGTAGTGTGTACTCCGGGCTATCAACCGGGCTCCCCCCACGTATGCTGTTTTCGGGGTCAGTAGGCAAGTTTGCTTCGATAGCCACGTGTGAGTTGGCATCGATCAGATCATCGACTGGGACTCCGTTGGGGTCTGTAGGGGCACCTAGTTGTTGGGTACCACGTTGTTGTTTTCACCATGGTGGCCGGACTCAACATCTACCTTCAAATGGCAGATTGGGAGTTTGACATTTTTAATTTGACCTGAAATTAAAAGCTCAAAGAACAAGTGTAAAATAGAGTATGTTATGGAAATTTGTATCAAATTGTCATTATTATCCTTAGCCCCACTATGGGCGCCAAACTGTTTACCCTAAAAAACAGATAACAATTAAATTTTTAAGTGGTTTTAAGGATACGTGCATTAATTCAATACAAATGATGAATTGCGTTAGATTAAACAGATAACTGACGTAATAAATTGTCAAAACAATCAAGAGGAGTGATTCCGGACTTCATAACCGCTTAATGAAATGCCTGCCTTCGATCCTGGGATCACGTTACTGATGAATTGATGGACAAAAGTAAGAACTCTGAATAACAGAGAAAATAAGAATATATTTCCTTGGTATGCGTGTTATAGTGTGTCTAATGGATAATCATACCCCCTTTATATAGTAGGGGAGTTTTACCCTAAGTGCAATTCCACAAAAGGCAAAAATCTTCCGTTTAACTAATCTCCGATTTTTTGCCGATTCGTGCCGAGATTCACGCAGTGACATCCGGTTGGTCACGGATATCACGGTCTTTTGTTGGTCATGCTCGATTATCTGGTAATGCTTTCCGAGATTTTTGGGATTCGAACTGATCCTGGGGTCGTGGCCCTGATACTTCCGAAGGTAGACGTTCTGCCCGGACCCGGACTTGAGGGGCTCCTTGCCTCGATTACGATCCCTTACAGTCACGTCTCTTCCTCCGTTTATTTCATCAAAAATCGAGATGTCCCATGGGCTCGATTTCACCCCACACAATAGTTAAATAAGTTATAAAGATATTATATTTGATATTACGTAAACCTTTTTTTATTGTTGTCCTTTTCAAATTAAATTGACCTCCATTAACTTCTTAAGCGTTGAACTTTAATAAGAAGACAAGTTTAATAATAAGAGTGCTAATATGAAAACATCAAATTAATCGGATTAGTCAATTAAAAAATATCTACGTAACTCGACAAAGAGAACGAGCCAAAACTCATTAAAAAGGATCTAATGATATAATAAATTTAACCATCTTGTATCATTATACGTAAAATCATAGGAGTACAAATTAGGAATAATTGCATCTTTCTAGATCGAAAATGGAAAGTGCAAGAAAAAAAATGACAACAGCAGAAATTATAAAGTATTGATATTTAGGAAGATAACTTCTCCCTAGCTAATAGAAGGAAAAAAAAAGAAAAAAAAAAGTGAACTGTGCACAACAGTAAAGAAAAAAAGAATTCCTATCAGTTGCAATTCTCTTCCTTTAGTTCCTAAATTGTAAACAACAGATTATCTGTATACATACATATATACAAAATTATGCGCTAACATTAATAAAGTAAGAATATATTGATTCTTTCCAAATGCCTATATGAATGATACATCTGAAACTGAAAGCGAATCTCACTTATTTGTTAATTGAAATCTTCAAAGATAATAATGATAAATTTTAATATGTTAAAGAGAGAGGGAAATATAGTGGACAATTTGTAATTTAACTATAATTGTATGGTCCACTTTATCAATATTGACAGTTTTTTCTGCATCTTTTCCTTTTCCAGCGCCGCCTGCCAAGGGAGCTAGCTGCTTCCCAACTAAATGACATCTTGTACTTTCCAACACAAATAATTTAATATTTTACCATTCTCGTCCAATAATGTGAAAATGCAACTTCTGGAAGATACGTTAATTAAATTATTAGCATCAAAACGATATTTGTATTAGCCAATTACCTCGTTGCTTCGTGATTTTCATTATTGAACGATACGTTAAGCAGTATATAACAAAATTTATTAGGAGTACTAGCCAATCACCTTGCAGTTTAGTTATCTTCATTCCTTTTTTCTTAAAAAAATATTCTTTTCACATTTTGCGACTTTGACACGTNCGGACTTCATAACCGCTTAATGAAATGCCTGCCTTCGATCCTGGGATCACGTTACTGATGAATTGATGGACAAAAGTAAGAACTCTGAATAACAGAGAAAATAAGAATATATTTCCTTGGTATGCGTGTTATAGTGTGTCTAATGGATAATCATACCCCCTTTATATAGTAGGGGAGTTTTACCCTAAGTGCAATTCCACAAAAGGCAAAAATCTTCCGTTTAACTAATCTCCGATTTTTTGCCGATTCGTGCCGAGATTCACGCAGTGACATCCGGTTGGTCACGGATATCACGGTCTTTTGTTGGTCATGCTCGATTATCTGGTAATGCTTTCCGAGATTTTTGGGATTCGAACTGATCCTGGGGTCGTGGCCCTGATACTTCCGAAGGTAGACGTTCTGCCCGGACCCGGACTTGAGGGGCTCCTTGCCTCGATTACGATCCCTTACAGTCACGTCTCTTCCTCCGTTTATTTCATCAAAAATCGAGATGTCCCATGGGCTCGATTTCACCCCACACAATAGTTAAATAAGTTATAAAGATATTATATTTGATATTACGTAAACCTTTTTTTATTGTTGTCCTTTTCAAATTAAATTGACCTCCATTAACTTCTTAAGCGTTGAACTTTAATAAGAAGACAAGTTTAATAATAAGAGTGCTAATATGAAAACATCAAATTAATCGGATTAGTCAATTAAAAAATATCTACGTAACTCGACAAAGAGAACGAGCCAAAACTCATTAAAAAGGATCTAATGATATAATAAATTTAACCATCTTGTATCATTATACGTAAAATCATAGGAGTACAAATTAGGAATAATTGCATCTTTCTAGATCGAAAATGGAAAGTGCAAGAAAAAAAATGACAACAGCAGAAATTATAAAGTATTGATATTTAGGAAGATAACTTCTCCCTAGCTAATAGAAGGAAAAAAAAAGAAAAAAAAAAGTGAACTGTGCACAACAGTAAAGAAAAAAAGAATTCCTATCAGTTGCAATTCTCTTCCTTTAGTTCCTAAATTGTAAACAACAGATTATCTGTATACATACATATATACAAAATTATGCGCTAACATTAATAAAGTAAGAATATATTGATTCTTTCCAAATGCCTATATGAATGATACATCTGAAACTGAAAGCGAATCTCACTTATTTGTTAATTGAAATCTTCAAAGATAATAATGATAAATTTTAATATGTTAAAGAGAGAGGGAAATATAGTGGACAATTTGTAATTTAACTATAATTGTATGGTCCACTTTATCAATATTGACAGTTTTTTCTGCATCTTTTCCTTTTCCAGCGCCGCCTGCCAAGGGAGCTAGCTGCTTCCCAACTAAATGACATCTTGTACTTTCCAACACAAATAATTTAATATTTTACCATTCTCGTCCAATAATGTGAAAATGCAACTTCTGGAAGATACGTTAATTAAATTATTAGCATCAAAACGATATTTGTATTAGCCAATTACCTCGTTGCTTCGTGATTTTCATTATTGAACGATACGTTAAGCAGTATATAACAAAATTTATTAGGAGTACTAGCCAATCACCTTGCAGTTTAGTTATCTTCATTCCTTTTTTCTTAAAAAAATATTCTTTTCACATTTTGCGACTTTGACACGTAAATTCATACTTTACATTGTAATTAGAAAGACAACATTCATATAGTTATTTTAGACTTATAGTCTGTTTGGTCAAATTTCTAAAATCTGCTTATTTTGAGAAGTGTTTTTTTCAAAAGTGCTTTTCAATAAAGTACTTTTAATGAGAATCGGTTTGTATTTGACTAATTAATTTGAAAATCACTTTTGAGCAATAATTAGTGTTTGACCAAACTTTTGCAAATTTTTTCTAAGTGTATTTTTCTCAAAAATACTTCTCAGAAAAGTGCTTTTGGAAAGAAACTACATTTTTCTGCTTCTCAAAAAACTGTTTATGCTTCTCCTCAAAAGCATTTTTTTCCTTCTAAAAGCTTGGCTAAACACCTCAATTTTTGGCCAAAAACACTTCTGGCCCAAAATAAAAGCTTGGCCAAACAGGCTATAAGTGTATTTTGCTCAAAATTATTTTTCAGAAAAATACTTTTGGAGAAAAACTATATTTTTCTGCTTCTGCTTCTCCCGAAAACTACTTTTTTCCTTGTAAAAGTTTGGCCTAAAGCATTTTTAGCCAAAAATAAAGCACTTATTGGCCCAAAAAAAAAATTGGCCAAACTGGCTATTAAAGGAGGAGAAAGAACATCAAGCTAAACTTCATATTACCAAACCCCATAAAATTTAAGAAACTAGCTAAATTTCCTAATACCACGTAGAAACACAAAACTAGCTACTCATTGACAGGATGATGAGATATCAACAAAAAGAATCCAAAACATCCTTTAATTACCTTCCACATATGTTGCTAAAAAATATTACAAAAGACATATTTCAATTAAGAGTACTATATATAACAATCTATATATCAAGGTGTAAGCAAATATGGTAAAGTAAAATATTGAATGTGGAAAAAAAAAATATGAATACCAAGGACTAGATAGTTTCTATATAAAGTTAAATGCATACGTATGATTCAAATGTCCCGTATTATTCAATTTGCGACTGATTCCGTCGCAAATATATTTCGACCACGTATTTTTCGACGGATTTTCGACTGATTTGACGGTCGCAAATTTGCTATTTTTTAGTATTCTTCATCCCTCATAAATCTAAACCCTTTGGAGCACATAATTTTCAGCTAAGATAGGAAATATCTAAGTTTTGAGATGTGAGTGCCAGAGTATTTGAATTTGGAGTAGTTTCCCAGCAGCGAAACAACGGTTTTGCTATGAATAAAAACTAAGATGATGGATTAATTCCCCTCAATGCCTTCTTGGTTGAGCTTGTCGCACATGGCTTGCTTAGTGCATTTATATTCTCTGTGTGATTTGTAGGTTATTACACAGGGTGAGGTTTACCCAGTGCACACAAAGTGCTCACCACAGAATGCTCACCCGAAAGACAGAGACTGTGACAGAGATTGTAACGGCTGCGGGTTTCTCTGTTACCCATAAATAAATAAAAATAAACTAAGATGATTTCCATTTCGTCAAAACTCTATCATTCTGGTGCTTTGCAATTGGAGATTGTAGGCCAAAACTACTCCTCTATTTACATCACTGATGATCAACTCCCCATTTAGTATGCCATTGGATTCCGACGGCAAAGCGCATAGTTCGAGAAGTCAAACTTCACGGATTGTCGTCCTCGGCCCCTACTTGTAATTATTATCTCATATATCTATTGTTGCCACACCCATGTCGAAAAATGTAAATTTGCGGAACGACACATGGCCTAACGTCTCAAAAAGGTGCATAGGAGCATGTATACTTGGCAAAAGCTGGTTATTACATTCTTCTCCCGGATGAGATACGAGACGAAAATTCTCTTTTTCAAAGTCAAATACTGTTATAGATGCTTCGCAAGAAGCGGTACAAGTAGCACAATAGTCACCCCATGCAGTATCTGTCAGTCATCCAATATATAGCATCCTTTGTCCATGTAGGAGTTCCCCCATAATCTAGGTACTAAATATGGGACATCACAAAGCTTTTCCCAGCATGTTTTCGTTTCAGAATCATCCAAATTATCAGACAATAATATGTTAAGAGTCATCTATAAGTTATCCCTAAAAAAAAACTTTTAACTCTATAAAGATTTGAAGTTCATGGTACTTCCATCTAACCACTCTAGTTCTACATCTCCTTTTCTTTTGCTTGCTTTTGAAGAATTAACCCAAATAGCCGCCCGCCCAATAATTTATAACTAAAAATAGTTGGTGGAGATATAATATATGCATAATTTATGTATTGTATGTGTTTAATTGTGTATAATTAATGTATAATTAATGTATAATTTATGTATATGACTAGAAAAAGTAAACAATTCATATGGTCGGTTATTTATGTAAAGATCCCGCTTTTTCCCAAAATAGATAGCACACAAAAACAATTAGGGGTAGTTTGATATGAGGTATAAGGTGGGATAAGATGTAGGATTAAATTTATACTTTGTTTGGTTGGCGGTATAAATTTACCCAGGGATAAATTTATACCACCAACCAAACAAGGTGTAAATTTAATCTCATACTTAATCCAGAATATTCCAATCTTATCCCACCTTATCCCATCAAAGGTGAGATTATTTATCCCATATCTCATGTGGTATGAATTAGTCCTGGTATTATAATCCCGGAATAATTTAGTCCGCCTCGAATAAGATGGAATTGTCACTACTTTTGGAGTCAAATAAAAGACTGTAACTTATGGTACTTCTATGTGATTCAATTTCTAATATATAAGTTAACTGTAAAAATATTTTAAAATATAATATTCACATTTACACCGAAAAAATGTACTTAGTGTTCTGGAGATTGTCATCTTCCTTAAGTCGGAATAATAGTATTTCTCGAAGAAAAAGATGGAGAATAAAATTTCAACGTAATAAGTAAAGTAGGAAGCTTCTTTGACAAATCGGAAAAATCAATAGAAAGAACTTTAAAGTTCTTTAATTCCCACATTATTTTTCTGAGACCATCCGTAAATCATGATAAGATTGTCATTTTTCTAGATATATTTTCTATTCCTCGATCTTTCAAGACAGATTGAATAATGTTAAATTCGAAAAAAGTTATAAAATTAAGCAGTACTTCTAATCTGACTCTGAGATTTCTTTCAGTTTCAGGTCAAGTGAAAAAGGTAATTGAAGTTCTTTTTCCTTCTAATCTCGCTAATACAAACCTTCTTTTTCCCTTCCTAATTACATCAAGGGAGGGGGAGAGGGCGAAAGGAATACTATATCGCTGATGGAGTTTGAACCATCCACCTCAATTCCGAATCCAAAATCTCTCCCTGGTCGGATACCATATTGAAGTGTGTGATCACTTAATCTAAACGTTTAATCTTTTAAAGTGAGATGATCACGCTTTAATCTAAATGTCTTCTACTGGTTGCTATCACATGTGGCATGTCTATCAACAACTTTATTGAAGAACCAAATAATAGTTTCTGCTATAAAAATAATTTTGCCGCCACTTATAGCATTCATCAGACAACTTTAAAATGTGAAGCATACACATAGCGAAGCCTCTTCAAGAGGGTTCTTCGTCGGTAAATACTTTGCCCGTACCCAATGT
>AWOL01S0458417.1:0-10947 GCA_000715115.1 Nicotiana otophora
TAGCATCTATCAATCCCGCAATTCCATAACTGCTCATTAAGTGACTCTTGAGAGTAAACTATTCAACTAATAAGAGTTTCATCGTTTGATTATCAATGCCTAGTTGAATCTGCATTTTGCAAGCTGGTCTATGTTGTTCTTACCATGTATTTTTTTCTGTTATGTAGGATCTGCCATTACTGGTCCCATTGGGAAAGAGTGTGCTGATCTTTGGCCAAGGATTGCAAGTGCTGCCAATGCTATCGTTTAGTTTGAAAATTGTGTTCTCCAAGAGTTTATTTGAGTTTTTGAATATCAGGGAGTTCTTTTCTTGGTAAGAATTATTAGTACAACTGGCTATGAGA
Organism: Nicotiana otophora; assembly: GCA_000715115.1. Lineage (NCBI taxonomy): Eukaryota > Viridiplantae > Streptophyta > Magnoliopsida > Solanales > Solanaceae > Nicotiana > Nicotiana otophora. Next base: position 345 of record AWOL01S0458417.1, read on the forward strand.
ATTTTGCTGTACTCCAAAAGTTTTCATCTATGTAGGACATCACTGTTTCCTTTTCTTGTTGGTGTGTTTATTACGAGTAAAAGGAAAGAAGTTGAATTCATTGATTTTCTAACACTTTCGTAGTTCTATACGAAACAAACTCCAAAGGTTTTGCTATATATCGCATGATATATAAAGTTAAGGAGCATTGGCATTAAGATATTTGTCTTTTACTTGGATTAAATGGGTTGAGTGACGAGTCATAACTCATAACCCAATTCTTACCAACTATAAATTACTCCATTTTGTCCAAAATAATTGTAACATAGCATTGACTTACTAAAAGATATACAAATTTCCAGTAACATTTGTTCATTCAACTAGAACAAATTCTACTGCACCCCTACTTGGTTGTAACAATAAGAGTAGAATATGTTTTTTCTCAAGCAACCACCAGTGTTTTAGGGCTACAAATGATTGATTGAAAATGGAGATTGTTTTTTCATATATCTTTGTTTCCATTAATCCAATGAATAGGGACAGAAAGTGAATTTGCAAAGTAACTATCCATAATAGAGCAAAAAGAAAAGTCAAAAAGAGAGTGGGATGTATCCATAGAAGAAGTATTGAATGGATCGATTGTGATAGGATGTTAACTGTCCTTATATTTATGAGAGGTCTTAAATTCGAGCTTATAAAAATAGATGTCTTTGATAGGGATCCTTCTACCCCATGGTAGAGAGCACTCTACTGGAAGCATATTTTTGTTTGACCAGTTGGTATTGATCACAACTATTCCCCACTCACTGAAAATTTGAAAATGACATCCAATATTAGTGAACCTGATGCCTAGTTGCCTACATATAGAGTCCTTATACTTAAAAAGCACATGGCAGATCTCCACTTTTTTGAAGAGTGGGGATGTCATTTGACTCATTTCTTATTGAGAGAATATTATCCATCTATATATAGTGTTAAGAATATTATCACGCTCCCACTAGTCCCCTTCTATATACAAAAATCGTTCACTCTTTGAAAAATTGTGGTTAAAGTCCCCTAAATTGAAGGCACAATAGATTATCTTGAATTCATAAGTAGGTGAAAGGATGAAAATCTTGAGTCCAACAAGGTTGAAGTGGTTGCGGAGATGGAATGTTTTAACGCATGTACAAGAAAATTCTGTTGTATGTACCAGATAACTCTGTTGTTACACTGGTCAATGTAGGACGAAGAGCAAGGATGAATGGTTTTCAAGCATTGTGCATTATTAGAAAGTCGATTATGAGGTTTAAATCTCATTGGAGACAAGCCACGGGACGGCGAAGAAACGCCGTGTGCTTTAGCTATGATGCTTACAACTACTCTCAGAATTTTGACGATGGATGCTTTAAGGAACACCCTTCACCTTTAGTTCCTTAAAAAAATTTCATGTTGGGTAATTTCTTTTTATCTGTTTAAATCTTGGTAAGCATAGTTAACAGGCACATGTCCTAATTGGAAGTAGCGGTCATTTAATAGAATGATCGAGGTACATGCAAGTTGACACGACACCCGACTGAAACATGAAGAATAGCAGCTATCTCAATTTCTTGATATCATGAGTTGGATGCCAAGATTATGCTTAGCCATAAGTTAGAAATAGTTAGCTGGTGATATTTTCCTGTTTTATACAGAATATTTTGCTGAATCATTTGTTTACAGTCATGATGATTTAACTACTTTGTACTGTGTTCTTACTGATGTTGTATTCACAAACTAAAAGCATAGATGAAAAATTAGGGATCTCTATACAAATAGCCGGTTGGATTCACGACTCATTTTTCTTAATCGGTATATATAGATTGTATACAGATTATACATAGTTATACATATATTATTAATCCACCGATTATTTTTAGTTTAAATAGTTGGCTGAGCGGCTATTTAGGTTAATTCTTCAAAAAATTACCAGTGGAGTATTATGTAGTCGTTATATAATTGTATGAGCAGTTGGCTAGATTTGAAAGTTTTCCGGTGTACTTAAAAGGAGTGAGAGGGACAAGGTGATTTACAAGAATGACCTAAGAAATGGGTGATCTTATACTTTTGACCTTACTTGGCCCATGGATAAATTTTTTGAATTTTGACTTTGAAGGTTCGCCTATAGGACAAACGGGGGCCAAAAGTTTAAGACTGACAATTTTCAAGGTCATTGAGTGTAATTTCCTGAGAGGAACCTAATTAAATGCTTTTTGGGTCGACCTCCTGAGTCCAATACTTCTTGGAATTTTTTTCTTTCTATACAATATTTGAAACTTATTTACTAAAACTATCCAAGTTTTATATATTACCCGCCCAATCAAGCTTTTCTTACAATTTATGTACAATCTATTATTAGTGCCTTGAATTAGGGGATTTTTTGCTTGGAAAAAGGGCGTAACTGACGGGAACGCAATTCAAATTGTCCTTCCATTTACATAAGACTCCTTCTAGTTATGTGTTACCTATTTTAAGTCATAGTTAGCGCAACTCTTCTCTCTCTTTGCCATAATTACCTATTTTAAAAATAGAATAATGTATGGTACAACATCATACAAATTAAAAATAAGTTTTATACAAAATTTGATATACCTACAACAACATATGATGTTAGGCTAAAAATCCATGTTTTCGCATGTAATTTGCCTTGCATATACCTCAATCTTGTTAACTTTGGTAAATATTTATGACTCGAGTTTAATAATGGTCACTACTAAAAAATTAGGTTTTAGCGACGGACAAATTTTGTAGCTAAACAGAAAAATCTGTCGCTAATCTCATTTAGCGAAGAATTAGCAACGGATTATCAAGAATTCTGCTATCTACGAGCGTTTTAGCGACAGATTAGCGACGATGTTCCTAGCTAATTATAGTTTTTTTGTAGTAGGTGTTTATATGTGTAGGAGTCAATTTGAAGTGATTTGGCAAGCTTGCATGCAAAGTGAAGTAAAAAGAGAAGAATTTGGAGGGAGAATGAGTTTGGTGCCCAGGTTGGTGCCAGACGTCAACCAAAACACCAAAGGCATAATAGTGGAAAATTCCGGTGTCCTAGTTGGCGCTAAGCGAGACGTTTAAGGGCGAATTTCGTCCTAATTCGGCTAGGACTTGGTAGTTTCGACCCTACACGCCCCCAACATGTATAAAAGGGGTTCTAAACCTATTTCTTAGGAGAGAGACATTATTAGAGAGACAAAAGGCTACAAGAATACTTGGAAACAACGAATCACAAGAGTTTTCTCTTCTGTTCTTCCTTACTTTGTATTTTAATGCTTTCAATTATTATTATGATTGTTAGTATGGTTATGAGTAGCTAAACTTTCTCATCTAGGGTTTGATGGAACCTCTTGGAGGATGACTTTTAATTACCTTAATATAATTTAGCCTTTGGATTTTTCTACTTGTTCAACTACATATTTATTGATGTTGATTGAATGACCATCAATTGATTGTGCCTATTTAGTGTGTATTGCTTGAGCGAGGGTACATATTTAAATAGTTGTTCAACAGCATCACTCCTAATGTATGCGAGAGATCAATGCGAAGGGTTTAAAAGCGGGATTAGAGATAATGAAACCTTGCTCGAGAGAGAGCTACAATACCCAAAGTACTCACGATCGGTAGAGAATACTTAGGCGAAATTATAGATGACGTAGCGGGAAGAATTCCGACAATTGGGGAAATCATAACTCTAGACCTCCTTAATCTTGTCTCCAACCCTTAGTATCCCTAGATGTTAATCTACTAATTTAATTTATTAGTTAATTAGATACAAGAATCTTAATATTTATAACTTAGGAATTGTTCGAGCGTGTCTTCTTAGTGATAGTGAACAATTGTATGCTAAGTCCTAGTTCTATGTGGGATTCAACTCCGGACTTTTAGACTGGATTATATTTGCAGCGACCGCTTATCCTTTTTAGGACTAGAGTTGAGCGTGATCAACATACATACTAAAAATAAATTTCATACAACTAATTATACAGTATACAACTTATTTATAACTTATCTACAACTTTCAGACATTATTCTTACGGAGTTAAATACAACTACAACATCATACAACTTAAATACAATTTTCATACAAATTTTATACAATGTCTTTTGTATGTATTATATATATAATTTATATATATTTTGTATGTGGTATGTTCTTCTGCTTCTTCTTCGAATTTCAATTTGAACATCTTACCAAATCAAATCTTATCTTCACCAAATACTCTCAAAATCGACATATAAACTCCATAGAATATTCCCAATCGTTTGCAATAATACCCAATCCAAACAAAAAATATTTTTTGAAAATCCAAAATTGAATTCAAAAGTTCGAACTTTTTTAATCGTTGTCAATGGTGGAGAGTCAAATACCTTCAAAAGTTATTGATTGACACTTTCAATTCGAACAATCCATCCAAATAATAATATACATTTATTGCTAGCCCGCCATCGGAATACCAATAAGAAAAGGGGAAGCCCATAAAAGCTCTACATTCCAGCAATGGCAAAACTCAAATCAATAAAAATTTATTCGCCATTGTTAGAGAAAATTATGAGCTTTAGAAGAAAAAATCTTATAGAATCGGTGTAGAAAGAGGGTTGATTTCAAAGAGAGAAAGAGAAAAATTATTTAGAAAGATTGGGGTTTGTCTAAGTAAGTAAGGAATTGTAAGAATTTATCGGGATTTACTAAATTAAAAGGTTACAATCAAGGGATACTCATTTTAAACTATTTTGTATATAATTGGTAAATTGTATATGGCCATGTAATTAAGTTAAAACTTGATCAGGAAGGATAAATAAGTTTCATATGTAATAGAGGTTAGATAAATATCCCGTACTTCTACCGCCATACCAAGCCCACAAATCCAAACTCGAAATGGTTCAAATATGTGTCGCTGTCATTTAACGGGAAATGGTTCAAATTCTTCAATAAGTATTGAGAAAATCTCCACTTTAATCCTTCTTTTTTCCTCTTGTTTCTAAGCTAGTGTTCGATAGTGCATGAGCTCTGACTATTCGTGTAAGCCTCATTAAAGAGAAAAGTATTTTTTCTGAAGATTTTTTCATATGATTCTAATCCGAAAACTTGGATTAAGGATAAATATAACATATGTATCCGACCACAACTAAGATTCTCCACTCAAATTGTCGCACTCTCTCAACAGATGTAGTGCCTGAATGCCCATACTTAATAGGATGCTCAAAATCATGATCGTGCCTGTAAATCCTGAATAAAAAACTTTTTAAAATTAGGTCAATCATTAAAAGGAGAGAAATTAGTGCATCAATGTCGGTCTATCATAAAATACTAAAAATAAGATTGAATACATATGAAAATACCTCAATTGCCACGAATACACCTTAAATAAGGCTTTATTCCGATTGAATATTTGTAGTTGGCCCAAAGTGTACCAATCAAACATATTTTGCTGACATGATTGATAGCTTGAGTTACACCTATATAATGCTCATGTTTTCTCTATTAATGTCCTAGGAGTTTTTGTGATGCATAAATGTATGTTCATACACAATTTTATTTGTAATTACTCTATTTTCAATTAGAAAAACCTACTAATTATGGTTCACTTTTTAGCAAAAATATAGTAGTATCAAGCCTAAGAGCATTCTATAATGTGCCACTCACGCTATAAATCATGTCAGCAAAATGTGTCTGAAGTGTATGTGTTCAATCGGAACAAATTTATTCGAAGTGTCTAAATGAAAATTCGTGACAACTTTAGATGTTTCCATTTTAAATAATTTATATGTGTACGAGAGAGAATAATATTTTTCAAAAAAGTATCTCTCTGAATATATATGTTGATGCTACTTGAAAAAATTATAAATTGTATACATTAATTTGGGACAAGAAACAATACTAAAACCACCACAATTCAAAATTCAAATTTGTTTACAAGACGAACAATATTAATAGGTGGATACTGCTAACATAAAATCTTGATGTACGCTATTGTGGTCTGATCTTACTTTTACTCACCAATTAAATATCGAAATGTTTTTTGACTTACATCATATTATAATGCATTCGCATAGATTCTTTGTGCATGCAATTTTGTGTATGACTTTTGCTTTAGTTGTAAATTATCGTTATCCATTCATATATTCGAATCAAATTATTATTCCTCGCAAAATGTTATATCTATGAAATGGCCTTTCTTATTTTTCATCCATCACAAAATAACAGCATAAATACTTATATTAATCATATATTTATATTAATTCAATAAACACATGACATATGTTTTTACTGACAAATATGGTTATTATTATTATTATTATTATTATTATTATTATTATTATTATTATTATTATTATTATGTAATTCAATATGTTTTTGTGAGTTTACATTCTAACTATTTTGATTCTTAATATCATAGTATAAGCGATTTTTTCCTATTTTATGTTTCTTTCACCGCTGGTGCTATTCTTTTGGGGACATATTTATATATCTTGAGAGTTGTGTTAATTTAAAAATAAATTTATGAATTTCAAAAAGAATTAAATTGGATTCTTTTGCCTGTTGCGCAATTAAAATGCTTAATTATTTATTTTCAAAATTAAAGGAAACCATTGATTTTGTTAATTTTGAATATATATATTTGTCTATTAAAATTTTTAAATATTTAGTTGCAATTATAATTTTAATTTTAAAAGGTAAAATATTGATGAATATTTTAATTTTGAATATTTGTGTCTGATGGACTATTAGTATATTTGACTTTTGCCAACTACTTCTCTCTATTTTATATTGTTAAATATACATTTTTTGTTGTTTGTTCTAAATGTTAATGTAATTTTCAAATATTATGCAAAACTTGATGAAGACAAAAAATATTATTTTAGTAGGTTATGTTCAAAAATAACATGAATGGAATTATACAAAGTTAATTGTCAGCTTAAAATTCAATCATCCTAGCAAAGGTAATGCCAATTAGTGAATGTAGAACATAAAGCAAAATTACGCAATAAATTTTTTAGATTTTATATAAATAAAATCATTCAAAATTCTGCTTGATTATATCAAATCCTATTTGTATAATATCAAAAGATGCAGGAAGTAAATTATTCTGTATCAAAGCTATTTAAATTGTAGTTTAAAGTAGAGTGCCATTTAAAAAGAGAGATGACCTTCTTTGACTCCAATTCATACTCCTTAAATCTCTGGAGTTTATTACCATGAACCTTTTAAGGGAAATGTGAACTGACGATGAAAATTGATATTAGGAAAATTAACCGGAAAGATATTATAGTTATGGAACATAGTTTAAATAAAGAATCACTTGTATAAGGAAAAGATTTACTGACAAAAAATTAAATTAATTATAGAGTCCTAAATATTAGAAAAGTAATTTGAATTACAATTTTGTCCAATGTAAAATGAAAATTTAAAGGGTAAAAAAGACAAACGATATTTCGCTAAGGGACTTCGTGCTTTTAATATAGTATAAATATAGATAGATATAGATATAGATAGATAGATATAGATTATAGTTAACTAATATATTTTAATTTATCACTTAATCATGATAATTTAGTATAATTTAATGTAAATAATTATGCAGATAAATTTTTACTGAACGACTGAAAGGAGAGAGAGAAGAGAGTGCAAGGCCATTTTTGAGCAATGATCAGACCAACACTTTAGCTTCATAAATAATATTGCGCCAATGTTGTAGATATAGAATCTATTTTTCCATATTTATTACGAATATTAAATTGATCTAATCATTTTATGTAAATTCAAATATTGGTTTCTTGCTTTATCGAATCAGAATGTGCATTTTTAGAAACTACAAAGAAATAAACGTCCGGCAAACCATAGAATAAGCGAAACATGACAATTTCTTTGAACTCTTTTTTTATATATTCGGTTTCTGATATTCATATTAAACTTTGGCTAATTAGGATTCACGTTCCGTAAAACTCATAAATAGAGAAAACACTATTTTTATCGAAAAAGTTCTCTACTCAAAGGTTGAACAAGAAACCTTTAATTTAATATGAATAAATTGTATCTATCCTGCCACAATTCTTGACAATTTATTCGGACTCTTGCTAGTTAAATCATAAGAACCAATCAAATGTTGGAAGCAATTATGCCAAAGTCCAAAGGAGGAAAGAGAAATAAGAGAAGAAAATCATGAAAAAATTAAATAATACTATAAAAAAGTTATGTTATCTTATGCCATATATGATTAGTTGTTTGGTTCAGTTTTCGTTTAACCTTTTTGCTTTTGTTTAAAATCAGACTAAATTAATTTTTAACAATTTCTAAATTTAATACCAAATGATCTATAGGAAACAACTTTTCCACCTCTTCCAAGATAGGAGTAAGGAACTAATGATGCGTATATCATACTCTGTTCAGACCTTATTTGTAGGAATTTACAGGTCAATTATAGGTACTTTATTTAGTTTGGTATTTTGATTTTTTTAAACCTCTTTATTTACCGGGTCAAAGATTTAAAACAAGAGAAGAATGACAAAAAGAAATCCTATTTTGGCCTACTGAATCAAATATCTATATTTCTGGTATTCACTAAGCTGGAATCAACATTAAGAAATTTCTATCTTAGAAGATTTACCATAATTAAAATATTAAAGATGAACAAAATTCATAAATTATTTAGCGGAGACAAAAATATTAGTCGATTTCATTAATTTCAATCGTTTATGTTTTGATAGACAAAATTATCCGATATTTGTACTAGTATAAAATAACAAATATTTTATAAAATTAGTCGAAATGAGTATAAACTGAGTCGAATGCTAGGATTATAATAAAAATTTCATACACTACATGCCGTTCACTAAATAACAGAATAAGGTGAACCTCGAAAGGATATGAGTGCGCCTCTTATAAATAAGTACAGACTCAGTTCGTCTTTACCGCGTGGGAGTCTTAGCCGGTCAGTGCCATGTTGGCCCCTAAGGCACTATTCGTACACCCCAAAAATTGACTAGTGCTAATCGAGGAGAATTTATAAAATTAATTAAATTTTACTGTACTATTCGTACACTCCAAAAGTTAACTAGTGCTGGACGAGGAGAATTTATAAAATTAATTAAATTTTATGGTACTATTCGTACACCCCAAAAGTTGACTAGTGCTGGACGAGGAGAATTTATAAAATTAATTAAATTTCATAATGAAAGTTTTTTTTCCACACGTGCACACATAAAGTTGTCCACTCATTATCCAATTTGTATGCCTTTTATAAAGTGGGATCCCTCACTGTCATTTTCCCACTTTGCCTTTTTTTTTTTACCCCCAACCTCACTGAATAATTTATTACTCATCAATTATGTTGAGTAAGGATAAATAAATATATTAGATAATTTAAGAAGTTAATTAATTAAATATCTTTTCTGTTTTTTTTTTAAAAAAAATTAATACCCAAACAAACCAAGTAAGGATGATTTATTACTTTGCTTTTTATTTACCCCCAACCTCACCAAATAATATATTACTCACCAATTATGTTGAGTAAGGAAAGATAAATATATTAGATAATTTAAGAAGTTAAGAATTCACATATACAAAAGATGATAGTAGCAGAAATGAGGATGTTGAGGTGGATGTGCGGACACATTACGATGGATAAGATTATGAATGAAAGTATTCGGGAAAAGGTGGTCGTGACTCCCATTGATGACAAGATGCGGAAAACGAGGCTCAAATGATTCGGACACGTACAAAGGAGAAGCTTAGATGTCCCGGTAAGGAGGTGCGAGCGGTTGGCGTTGGTGGGTACGAGTAGAGGTAGAGGGCGACCGAAGAAGTATTGGAGAGAGGTGATCAAGCGGAATATGACGAGGCTTCAGATTTCCGAGGACATGACACTTGATAAGAAGCGGTGGAGGTCGAGCATTAGGGTTGTAAGTTAGGAGGTAGTTGAGCATATTTAGTCTACCGGTGTGAGGCTAGGCTGATAGGATTTAGTCTTAGACTACTAGTAGTCAATATTGTGTTTACACTACTCTTTCATTTTCATAATGTCAGACCTTATTTACTGGTTATTATTTCTGCTTTCCATCTATTTACTGGTTCTTGTGATGTTGTTATTACTTCAATGGTTTTTTGTTGATGGTACTGATATATTGTCTCTTTTCGTTCTCTTAAGCCGAGGGTCTATCGAAAACAACATCTCTAGCCATCGGGTAGAGGTAAGGTATGCGTACATACTAAACTCCCCAGATCTCACTTGTGGGATTTTACTGGGTAGTCGTGGTTGTTGTTGTTAATTTAAGAAGTTAATTAATTAAATATCTTTTCTGGTTTAAAAAAAATTAATACCCAAACAAACCAAGTGAAAGAAGATGTCTTTATTTTTTTCCTAACTTGGTTTCAATTTTAATTTGTTTTTTTTTTTTTTGTTAGAATAGGACTCTTATTATGTTATGCCATTTACATACAGATTTATACAATCAGTATTTTGTTGTAGTTTTGTAGTAAAAGTACAAAATTAGCAGCCAAAGAAAAACCCAAATAAAATAAAGCCATCAAAAAACTTGCAGTCGTCAGAGTTCATTTTCCTTTCAAACTCGCCAGCGACCGGAACCCTCGATTTTTTAGGTATTAATTTCC
>AWOL01S0458474.1:0-10554 GCA_000715115.1 Nicotiana otophora
AAATGGTTCCCTATAATATTGGCAACTTCAATACACACACACTCAAATTTTAAAACAGGACTTGATAATATCTCAATACTTCAAATGTTTCAAATTCTGCAATATAAAGGCAGTCTATTAGGAGTTGTATAGCCAGCCACTACCAGCATAAACGAAAATATCCTCCTGTAGGAGGGAAAAGCTACTTCACATTCAAATAAAAAAGCAGGGAAATGGCAATGACGCACCTCTTATCATAATCATCCTCTGGAAGGATTTCCCAAGACCTTAAACTGCATAATAAAGCATGAAATAAAAATATGCATTTTAGCAGCCTAAAAGTAGGAAATCAGTAATTTCTGAACAAATAAAGTTTGTGCATACCAATCCTCCAACCAGTGGTGATTAACAAACTTTATTGTCTTCATTTTCTTGGCAAGCTCATATTTATCCCCTATCAAATGTGATAAGCTCAATTAGGATAGATACACAGTTGTAAACGCACACCATAGTAGGCATGACAAAAGTGAAAATCAAATGGAATTTGTTAGTAGCTTTCTTCCTTATCCTCATTTGATAAATAAAGAGAATTAAGACATAACTAGTATCACAAGAATTTATCACTAGTCAAAGTAGTTGGCAGTGTGCGAGAACATATCACATAGTAAACCAACAAAAGAAAAGAAAGACGATACAATGAAAAGTTAGCTCAGACACTATTGTAGCACATCCCTCTTTTTCCTTTACTCTTTCCATCTCATTATATGACATGGTGTTTAACTTGACAGGAAATATAATGTCATTTAACTTATCAATTATATTAGCAAAGGAGGAAGATAATATAGTGATAGAGGTCTATGCACAGATTATAAGGTTATCCCAGAGGCGGATCCAGGATGTCAAGAAGATGGGTGCACTATTATAAAGAGGTGAATCTAAAATTTATGTTTGACGGGTTTAACTTTATTACCATTTAGAAATTATACAATTAGAATTAAATTTTTTCTTGCAATTTTAGTGATTTGTAACATGTATATTCATACTCCATATCAAAAATATTGGGATCATTGAAGCATGCTACATCATCCACTGCTATTAATTTTAATTAAATAANAAAATATCCTCCTGTAGGAAGGAAAAGCTACTTCACATTCAAATAAAAAAGCAGGGAAATGGCAATGACGCACCTCTTATCATAATCATCCTCTGGAAGGATTTCCCAAGACCTTAAACTGCATAATAAAGCATGAAATAAAAATATGCATTTTAGCAGCCTAAAAGTAGGAAATCAGTAATTTCTGAACAAATAAAGTTTGTGCATACCAATCCTCCAACCAGTGGTGATTAACAAACTTTATTGTCTTCATTTTCTTGGCAAGCTCATATTTATCCCCTATCAAATGTGATAAGCTCAATTAGGATAGATACACAGTTGTAAACGCACACCATAGTAGGCATGACAAAAGTGAAAATCAAATGGAATTTGTTAGTAGCTTTCTTCCTTATCCTCATTTGATAAATAAAGAGAATTAAGACATAACTAGTATCACAAGAATTTATCACTAGTCAAAGTAGTTGGCAGTGTGCGAGAACATATCACATAGTAAACCAACAAAGAAAAGAAAGACGATACAATGAAAAGTTAGCTCAGACACTATTGTAGCACATCCCTCTTTTTCCTTTACTCTTTCCATCTCATTATATGACATGGTGTTTAACTTGACAGGAAATATAATGTCATTTAACTTATCAATTATATTAGCAAAGGAGGAAGATAATATAGTGATAGAGGTCTATGCACAGATTATAAGGTTATCCCAGAGGCGGATCCAGGATGTCAAGAAGATGGGTGCACTATTATAAAGAGGTGAATCTAAAATTTATGTTTGACGGGTTTAACTTTATTACCATTTAGAAATTATACAATTAGAATTAAATTTTTTCTTGAAATTTTAGTGATTTGTAACATGTATATTCATACTCCATACCAAAAATATTGGGATCATTGAAGCATGCTACATCATCCACTGCTATTAATTTTAATTAAATAAATTTTTCTGATGACAAAGGGAGATCTGATTTCAACGTGTTAGATTTGGGATTTTGAATGAATTAATCAAATAAAAAAAAAATACTTGATTAAAACACAAGAGGGGATACTAGACATGCCTACAAACTAAGAATTGAACATTTAACTTCACTTGTAAAGGTGCACTAAATAATTATTGCACCGTAGAACTCTTTGAGCTTGGGTGCAAACATAAATATTTAAGCATATTTTAAAATATATAAAATTATTATATACTCCCTCTGTTCCAGTTTATGTGAACCTATTTCCTTTTTGGTTCGTTCCAAAAAGAATGACCCCTTCCTAACTTTGGAAACAATTTAGTTTAAACTTATAATTTTACCCTTAATGAAAAACTTTTATAACCACACAAATACTCTGAGGCCCTTTTTGATTTGTTTAGCACCACAAATTTCAAAAGTCTTCATTTTTTCTTAAACTATGTGTCCAGTCAAACAGTTCACATAAATTGGAATAGAGGAAGTATGATATAGAGAGAGGAGCATAGGTGCACGTACCCCATGCTCCAATACATAGATACGCCCCTGGTTATCCCGGGTGAGAACCTCACAATGCAACATAGGCTATTGGTTATGGACTTAGAGGTCGTTTGGCAGAGTGCATTAGAAAAAATAATGCATGCATTAGCTTTGTGTATTAGTAAAATATCTTGTTTGGTACACTTTTTCAATATATGTATAAGTAAATACAAGCATTAATTACACACCCTATTTGATATTATCCTATGTAAAATATCTTGTTTGGTACACTTTTTCAATATATGTATAAGTAAATACAAGCATTAATTACACACCCTATTTGATATTATCCTATGTAAAATATCTTGTTTGGTACACTTTTTCAATATATGTATAAGTAAATACAAGCATTAATTACACACCCTATTTGATATTATCCTATGTAAAATATCTTGTTTGGTACACTTTTTCAATATATGTATAAGTAAATACAAGCATTAATTACACACCCTATTTGATATTATCCTATGTAAAATATCTTGTTTGGTACACTTTTTCAATATATGTATAAGTAAATACAAGCATTAATTACACACCCTATTTGATATTATCCTATGTAAAATATCTTGTTTGGTACACTTTTTCAATATATGTATAAGTAAATACAAGCATTAATTACACACCCTATTTGATATTATCCTATGTAAAATATCTTGTTTGGTACACTTTTTCAATATATGTATAAGTAAATACAAGCATTAATTACACACCCTATTTGATATTATCCTATGTAAAATATCTTGTTTGGTACACTTTTTCAATATATGTATAAGTAAATACAAGCATTAATTACACACCCTATTTGATATTATCCTATGTAAAATATCTTGTTTGGTACACTTTTTCAATATATGTATAAGTAAATACAAGCATTAATTACACACCCTATTTGATATTATCCTATGTATACCTAATACATAGCAAACCATGGTATTTGCAATACCAAGGTTATTAATACATGCATAAGCTTAGTTAAAGATAAAATTGCCCCTTCAAACTTTATGCTTGATTAAAATTCGTTTTACCTGTTTTTCATAAACATAAATAAGATATAGGTTGACAAATTTGCCTTTTCTAATTTTTTCACCCAATTTTCTAATATTAAATTCTTTCAATTAATCATCCCTTCTATTAAAATATCATATTTAACCAAAAAAAAAAGTTTAAAAGACTGCAATTCCTTCTCCGGAAATTAAAGTACTTTTCACTACAATCGTGGGATTCTTCCTCTTCCTCTCCTATGAGACTGATTGATCCATGGACACACCATCTTGGATAAGCAATTGCACAAACTGTATAAACCAAATTAATGTATCCCTAAATAGTGTCACAAATAGGAAAAGAGGGAATATTCAATTTCCTTCTCATTATTCTCTCAAATTGTTAAATAGGAAATAGTAGTTTCACATTTATAATGAATCTCTATTATTCTTAAATCACAGTATATTGATTAAAAGTTGTATATTTGTACTACTTTAAGGACTTCCTTTTCTTTCTTTCTTTAAATGCTAAATAAGGTAACAGCAACGTTCATTTTGCAAATGCAGATCATATTCCTTGATTACATGCTATGGTACCCTGACCATCAGTTTGCTTTGACTACCCGCATCAGATACATAATCATGACCGACATTTCTCCCAAGGTCAAGCCTTCTAAGGTAACATTACTCTGACAACGTAATAATAGACTTCATTACTGGCATCAAGAAGATGCATAAACTTACAAAAGGTAGGTAAGCAAAACTTTGTTAGCAGCATTACATCAAAAACTATACCAGAACCAGTGAGCTAACAAAGTTCAAAAAAAAATTCAGGGGCATCTACAGGAAGTGTTGTTCAACTACATAGACACATTAAACATCAACTGTAGGCAACATTAAAATTATATTCAATTGTAAATTGAAGCAAAAGAGAGTATGGGAGAGAAAAAATAAGCCTGCAGCAATACATCGTACCCAATCATGAACATAGAGGAAATTTGTGCAAAACCATCTGAAACCCACATTCACCCTCTTTAGGATTATGCATCGAACAAAGACAAGAAATAATGAGAGATGAATTACAACCAGCAACATGTTGCAACTGCAAAGAGACATACTTACCCTCAAATTTGTAGCATATGAGATGAGTGACTTTGTTGGCCACCAATGGCTTTGAAAAGTTTGCACCCATCAGGCCCACCATTTTCTAGAAGAAGAGAGAACCAAATATGACATGACAAGCAACAGTTTAGATTCTCCTTTCCAGAGAATATATTTCCCTTAAAAATAAAAAGACGTAATGAATAACAGTACTGCATTCTACGAACCATAATATCATCTCGATCTTGCCCCTGATATCCAGTTAAGCAGACCACCAGTGATTTAGCACCTGGGATTCCATTCAAATCCCTTGGAGGTCTGTACATGATCTGAAAGAGAAGTTGTGAATTTTTTACGTTCTGGTTCAAGGGAAAACTCAATTATATTTAATGGGCCTAAGAAAAGTTGACACCAAAGACAATGATGCAATAACTATGAAGGTTTGAGTAGATAGAATTTTTAAGGGAGCAAGGGAACAGCTATAAACCAATATATAGATTCATATGGCCACCAAAAACCCAAAATCACAGGCATAAAGCATAAAACTTTATAGAACTCCCTACGCAATATGAGATGTAAAAGAAATACTTGCTCCTGAACTCATTGCATAATTGATTGGGCCAATAGCACTACTACAAAGCAAAAGCCTGCAAACTGAATAGCATTTATACAACAGAACTCATGAACACAACTTCAAAAGATCCATTCATGCACCAAAGTGGTATTAGAATTTAAAAGAAAGCAATTCGCAAAGAGAATTCATATCCACTCTATCATAAAGTAAAATGTTCATTTTGTGGGAGAAATTCTTTTAGCCATTATCGTTTAAGCAACATACAGCTGATAACAAAGGAATTCAACTGAGGATGCATGTGCATGAGCAGACTGTATTTTCCAACAGATAAAGACTGAATTTTCAAAGGAACTCACAGAATGGTGATCAAAAGGCATTCCCACATCATAACTGTGCTCAACCCACAAGCTGGTAACAATTATTTTCCCATCCTGTCGAGCAGCTAAACATATGGGGTCATCCTGCTTCCAAAAAACATTAAGTTATACACCTAGTTCCACTTGTCAAGAATGTTGTTTGAGTTAGGTATAAAATAAGACCAGTAACAAAGCAACAAGAAACTGCAAAAAAGGGTGCCCTAAAAACCAAATAAGGACAACTTAGTTAAAAAATGACTACATGGTCATACTCACATAGACAATACTATCGACAATAAGATGGGTGCAATCTGGTCCATATCGGCTTACATCAACTCCACCACCCTCCAAAAGCTTCAACCGAATCTAGAAAAGGAAAAAGGACAAAAATTTAATGTAGAACTTAGAACAAAGAGATGAATAATAACAATTACAACTATAACATAACTACAACTTACAACAACAACAACACACCCAGTGTAGTCCCACAAGTGGGGTCCAATATAACATAACTACAACTTGAACTTGGAAAATGCAAATAGATCAGTCAACTACCCCTTAATTGCGAGCTAGTTTGGGTCGACAATAAGAATCCTCTATATCTATCTCATTATTCAAAAGATTATCAAACTATTTTTAACATTGTACCTCTCGTCTTCACCTTTTATCTAGACTTGAGACCGACTATACTTTGCTAAGCTCACAACAACAATAATAACAATAACAAACCCAGTATAATCCCACAAGTGGGGTCTGGGGAGGGTAGTATGAACGCAGACCTTACCCCTATCTTCAAGAAGGCAAAGAGGTTGTTTCTGAAAGACCCTCGACTTACAAAAGATAAAAGGAAGGGCGGCAGCAATCACACCAATTCTAAAACCGAAGAAAAAATACAAAGATACAAAACTAAAACTAAATATTGTAATCAGAAGGCCGAAACGAAAGCAACGACAAGTAATCACATAAATCAAGAAATACGAAAATACATAACTAACGCTAACTCATGTACTAAAGCTACTGTTACAGACAAGGACAACACTAGGCGACCTATTCTAACCATTTACCTTTATTCTCAACCTCAACACCTTCTTATCCCTGGTCATGAGCAAAATTTACTTGGAAAATGCAAATGAATCAATCAACTACCCTTTACTCCCGAGCTAGTTTGGATCAACAATACAAAAACCTCCATATCCATGTCACTGTTTAAAAGATCATCAGAATATGTTTAACATTGTACCCCATCCTCATCTTTTATCTAGCTTTGCAACCTATTATACTTTGTGAAGCTCACATGAGCAAAATTAACTTGGAAAATGCAAATAAATAAATCAACTATGTCTCAACTCCAAACTACTAGTTAAGATCCATAATATGAATACTCTTTATCCATTTCCCGAGAAAATGACAAAAATGATTCCTTATGCTCGGAAGTAAGTTCAAAGTAGTCTCTTAAATATATTCATAAGCAGAAATGGTCTTCTATGTTTGCCAAAAGTAAGCACATTTGGTTTATCTAATAAATTCTGTATATTATCACGCAATTTTTACACTGACCATTATTCTATCGCATCCTCATAATTTATCCGGGCTCGAGACCAACTATATTCAGTAAAACTCAAATAGGTAGAATTAACTTGAAAAATGCAAATTTGGGGGAAAATTATAAAACTAAAAATTAAACATAGCGTATCTAACTATTTTTAATATTTTACCTACTCATCTTTTATCTAGGCTTGAGAGCGACTATACTTTGCTAAGTTCACATGAGCAAAATTAACTTGGCAAATGCAATTAAATCAATCAACAACGCCTCACATCCAAAACAGTTAAGACCCACAATATGAATCCTCTATATCCATGTCCCTAGAGAATGACAAAAATGATCCTTCATGTTCGGAAGTAAGTGCAAAGTAGTCCCTTAAATATATATATTCCTGCGCAGTTATGGCCTTCTAGGTTTGTCAAAAGTGAGCATTTTTAGTTGCCGTCAAATATTTAACAAACTTAGTCTATTATCACTTATCAGACTATTTTTCACACTGTCCGTGCTCGAGACCGACTATGTTTAGTAAAACTCAAATAGGCAGAATTAACTTGAAAATGCAAATTTGGCGGAAAATTATAAAATCAAAATTAAACATAGCCTACCTTCCCTTTTCTAAGGGGATCGAATCCGACAAGAACAAATCGAACACCAATGAAAATTTTGGAGCGGTCTTCGTATAACATATCTTGGTTGCCTTCAGTCATTAAACTTGTCTCTCTCTCTCCTGCTGAATCTTCTAGAATTTTTCAAATGGAAGGAGTTCAAATGTGATGATTTTATAAGAACCCTAGAAATGTGGAAGTGTGCTGAAAAAGCTAATTGTAGAAGAAGAGATAGAGTGAAGAGTTTATTGAATTGTACAAAGCTTCTCAGGGAAGGAATCGAAGTCGTCAAATTATTTGGAGGGATTTTGTGTTTTCAATTTTTTTTATTTTGGTTGCAGTGGCGGGATAGGACTTATTGTTGGGCTGGGCCTCAAACCGTATTGGGGGATACAGTTTACATATGGGCTCAAAGCCCATGTTTATTCTTTACCATCGCTGGACGTGAATTTTTCGTCTGGAGAATATGGCAAACTTACACAAATGTCTCAAATAAGTCTCAACTTACCAACCTCTAGTCATTAGTCATAGACTTACCAAAACTAGCCAAACACATAAAAATTAAAAAATTAAATAAATAAGGTTCTTTCTCTCAAAGAATCACATACAAAAATCTCCTTTCATATTTTTAAGCGTGATTAGCAACATTAGATGCAAGACGGAAAGGAAATTTCATGGATGAGGTAG
Organism: Nicotiana otophora; assembly: GCA_000715115.1. NCBI lineage: Eukaryota > Viridiplantae > Streptophyta > Magnoliopsida > Solanales > Solanaceae > Nicotiana > Nicotiana otophora. The sequence continues at coordinate 8,436 of AWOL01S0458474.1, forward strand.
CATATAAGGTGATGAAATATAAAAAAATATATATACAATATTCCAAAAATCTAAGCAAAAAAGGAACTTTTTCAATGGGTATAGTTGAAATTCATTGAAAACATATAGATAAGTTAATATAAAAAATTTTGAGGAAGATTAGAGGTGATTTGGACTGGTTTTGTATCAGAATTCGTAATTAAATCGAATTCAAAAATTTCTTCTGAGGCACATGTATCTCACACACAGGATACATAGATATATATGTGATACACAATTGATACAAATACGATACTTATGTGATACACAAATGATACACAGTGTGATACACATATCATTTTTTTTCATTATTGTTTTTACTTCGAATTTTCAATTCAAAGCACCTCAAAACTTCACCAAATCATCCCAAAACTAAGATTCAAGCTCCTTAATATAAACTCAATCTATTCTAATAACACTCACTCAAAAGAAAGCAAACAATTGACTATTTTTGTTACAAATAGCTAATTGGCTAATATTAGTAATATTTTATGAATTGGCTAATTTTGTAATGGGTTATTTGTAAATGGACATAGCTGGTAGTTTTTCAGAGAATAACACAAATAGGATACTTTTGTTCACTATTAATTTTTTGACCTTGGTAACAAAAAATTTAGGGAAAAAATCTCATGCCAGAATTCTAAAGCGCGTTGGGCAGAATTTTCCATAAGCTAAAATTTTAAAGTACACTGGGCAAAACTTTAAAGCACACAGCAGTTATAGTGATTGTTAGGATTGTATGAAAAAATGTTGATGGAATTGTTTTTAGNTTGGACGTGAATTTTTCGTCTGGAGAATATGGCAAACTTACACAAATGTCTCAAATAAGTCTCAACTTACCAACCTCTAGTCATTAGTCATAGACTTACCAAAACTAGTCAAACACATAAAAATTAAAAAATCAAATAAATAAGGTTCTTTCTCTCAAAGAATCACATACAAAAATCTCCTTTCATATTTTTAAGCGTGATTAGCAACATTAGATGCAAGACGGAAAGGAAATTTCATGGATGAGGTAGCATATAAGGTGATGAAATATAAAAAAATATATATACAATATTCCAAAAATCTAAGCAAAAAAGGAACTTTTTCAATGGGTATAGTTGAAATTCATTGAAAACATATAGATAAGTCAATATAAAAAATTTTGAGGAAGATTAGAGGTGATTTGGACTGGTTTTGTATCAGAATTCGTAATTAAATCGAATTCAAAAATTTCTTCTGAGGCACATGTATCTCACACACAGGATACATGGATATATATGTGATACACAATTGATACAAATACGATACTTATGTGATACACAAATGATACACAGTGTGATACACATATCATTTTTTTTCATTATTGTTTTTACTTCGAATTTTCAATTCAAAGCACCTCAAAACTTCACCAAATCATCCCAAAACTAAGATTCAAGCTCCTTAATATAAACTCAATCTATTCTAATNATAATAACACTCACTCAAAAGAAAGCAAAAAATTGACTATTTTTGTTACAAATAGCTAATTGGCTAATATTAGTAATATTTTATGAATTGGCTAATTTTGTAATGAGTTATTTGTAAATGGACATAGCTGGTAGTTTTTCAGAGAATAACACAAATAGGATACTTTTGTTCACTATTAATTTTTTGACCTTGGTAACAAAAAATTTAGGGAAAAAATCTCATGCCAGAATTCTAAAGCGCGTTGGGCAGAATTTTCCATAAGCTAAAATTTTAAAGTACACTGGGCAAAACTTTAAAGCACACAGCAGTTATAGTGATTGTTAGGATTGTATGAAAAAATGTTGATGGAATTGTTTTTAGTATTGTGGCTGAAATTCTAGTGATGGTCAAAATTTCCTGGTGATCACCATAACTGATGCGTGCTTTAAAATTCTACCCAAAGTGGTTTAAAATTTTGGGGATCGAAAATCCTGTCTAGCATGCTTTAAATTCTAGCGCGTGCTATTATCCAAAACATTTCTTAACAGGGTCAAATTATAAATAATGGTGTTTAAAAAAAGTTCATCCAGCATTATTGGTTTTTTAATTTTTTTCGGTTGTCCCTTTTTATAAATAACCCCCTTTTTAAATCTCTTACAACTGATTGATC
>AWOL01S0458745.1:0-14859 GCA_000715115.1 Nicotiana otophora
TGAGATCTTGTAAATGGCCTTGGAGCTTCCAAAACTCTATCCTTGTCCTTGATGCTATCAAGAACGCTCCTCGGGTCCCATTCCTGCACCCATGAAGGAGTTGCTACTGGAGTTTGAAGACATCATTCCACAGGACATGCCAAAACGACTCCCGCCTATACACGCTCTAGACTATGAGATTGAGTTGGTGCCGGGTGCGAAGCCACCCGCCCGGATACCTTACAAAATTTCACAACTCGAGCTCACCGAGCTTCAGAGACAGTTGATGGACATGCTAGACACGAGGATCATTGTGCCCTCCAAGTCCCCTTATAGGTCCCCTGTACTATTCCAAAAGAAATAGGATGGCACCCTACGACTTTGTGTGGATTATCGGGCCCTAAACAAAATCACTGTGAAGAACAAATACCCTACCCCCCTCATGGCAGACTTGTTCGATAGATTGGGTGGTGCCACAGTGTTCACCAAAATAGACTTGAAGACAGGTTACTGGCAAGTCCGAATTGCTGAAGGAGATGAACACAAGATGACCTATGTGACAAGATATGGGTCCTACGACTTCCTGGTCATGACATTTGGCTTGACTAATGCTCCAGCCACATTTTGAACATTGATGAACCAAGTCTTCCGAGAGTACATTGATGAGTTAGTAGTCTTCTAGGATGACATTGTGATATATAGCAAAACATTGGAGGAATACTTGGAGAACCTGCGGAAGGTCCTAGCCCGACTCCGGGAGCACAAACTATATGTGAAGCTTTCCATGTGCGCATTTGCCAAAATGCAGATTGACTTCCTCAGACATGTCATCGAGGAAAGGCGGATAAAGATGGACCAACAAAAGATTCAGTCCGTCACAGATTGGCTGCCGCCAAAGGATATACACGCCCTGGAGGCATTCCTTGTCCTATGCAACTTTTATCGACTATTTGAGAAGAATTACTCTCTCATTGCATTTCTGTTGACAGAACTCCTGAAGAAGGTCATGCCTTGGGATTGGGGTCCCAAGCGAGCAGAGGCCTTCAATGCATTGAAAGCGGCTATGTCTAGTAGCCCCGTCTTGGCCCTTCCTGATTAGGCCAAGCTATTTGAAGTACAGACGGATGCCTCTGACTATGCTTTGGGTAGAGTATTGCTACAAGAGGGGCATCCAGTGGCACGAGATCTAGAAGTTGAAGGATGTAGAATAGCGCTATGCCACCCACGAAAAAGAATTATTGGCTGTCGTCCACTGCTTACGCCTTTAGAGGCACTATCTGCTGGGCACCCTATTCGTGGTCAATACAGACAACATAGCTGTTAGCCATTTCATGACCCAACCAAAGCTGAATGGCCGATAGGCTAGGTGGCAGGAACTCCTAGTGGAATTTCACTTCAACCTGGAGTACCGAAGTAGGAAGACCAACCAAGTTGGTGATGTACTCAATTGAAGGGTTGACTTAGCCTCGGTGTGCCTACTCACCACCCTAAGTGGGAGCGACATGGCCACCACTATAAGAGACCAGATACAAGATCTACCCCCAAAGGATCCTATTGCACAGTATTTGGTTGATTTGGTAGGACGGGGCGAGACTCGCCAGTTCTACATCGAAGATGGGTTCCTAAAGGTGAAAGGGAACAAACTTTATATTCCTAAATAAATAGATCTGCGAAGGACTATTCTGATGGAATGCCATGATACTTTGTGGGCCGGCCATCCAGGTGAAGAACGCACCATGGCGTTGTTACATCGTGCTTATTATTGGCCTCAAATGGCTGATGATGTTGCTCAGTATGTGAAGACTTACCTAGTATGCCAGAAAGACAAGTCAGACTGCTTGACACAAGCAGGACTTTTGGAGCCATTGCCTGTTCCAAAGAGACTTTGGGAAAGTGTTTCACTAGATTTCATCACCGGGCTTCCCAAGGTTGGAGATCTTAAAACAATCTTAGTTGTGGTAGATCGGTTTTCCAAGTATGCTAAATTTATAGCTGCCCCACAATATATATATCAGTAGAAGATACATCTTAACTCTTCTTCTCTCATGTTGTCAAATATTGGGGTCTGCCTAAAGACATAGTTAGTGGTCGCAACTCTCGCTTCACTAGTAACTTTTGGACTCAGCACTTTAAGTGTCGCAAGTCCAAAATGATCCACAGTTCAAGTTTTCATTGGCAATCTAATGGCCAGACGGAGTGGTTCAATGTCATGCTGGAGGAATATCCTTGCCACTTTGTTACTGGATCACAGAAGAATTGGGTGAAGCTTTTGGATGCTGCTCAACTGTGTTTCAATTCACAAAAGAGCTCTAGTACAAACAAAAGTGCTTTTGAAATTGTTACCGGACAGCAACCGCTACTTCCACACACTATGAATGCCCCAAACATGTAGAAATCTCCTTGAGGTGCTAGCTTTTCAAAGGAATGGAAGTGAAATTTGGAGATAGTATGGAGCAATCTTGTCAAAGCCCAGAAGCGGAAGAAAAAGCATGCCGATCAGAATCATCACTTTGTTGAATATCAAGTAGGAGATAAAGTGATGGTGAAAATACTAAAACGGTACTTGTTTGCAAGGGTCCATGAACTTCGCCTATTGAAAAAGTACATTGGGCACTTGTCCATTGAGAAGCGCATTGGAAAAGTTGCATACCAGGTGGATACCCCAGCTTGGTGGAAGATTCATCCAGTCTTCCATGTAAGCTTTCTGAAACCTTTCCGGGAAGACATGGACGATCCTTCGTGGAGCCAACTCACCCCAGTATCCGAGGTTCTAATTCAACCGGGAAAAGGTGAGTAGAAGCTATTCTCATTGATAGAGTGATTCATGCTTCAAGGAAAGATCACTATGAATTCCTGGTGAAATGGCAGGCTGTGATGCAAAGGAGAATACTAGGGAGAGGGAAACAAACCTCAAAGCCTACAAGAGCCTGATCGAAGATTATCTTGCAAGTAAGGTGCCGAGGATGGCACTAACTAAGGTGGGGGAGAATGTCATGGGTGACTTTCCATCCATGCCCCATGACCCCTTGGACGCGCCCCATGGCATCCTGGCAAGCCTCCCAATGGCTAGCGCCATGGACGGCCAAGTGACAAGCGACCCTATGCCTATATATCCCCACCGATAGCCCTCGCCAGCGCCCAGCCACAGGCAGATGCCAACAATGCCGCACACGCAGACAGCGCTGCGCGCGCAGACTCTGATGCTAAAGACAACGTTGCTTCCAACGGACCTGGTTCTGGTTTGTAGGAATCTAAGTCATTTATGTTGTAAATATAGAGTAGGTTTACTTCATGTATTTCCATTATGTCTCTCTAGCTTAGTTATGTCAAGTCCTATAACTTTGGTTTATTTGTTTTAAGTACTATTAGGGGGGATCAAGCAATAAAACTTTCTAGCAAGCAAACAATTCTCTGTGCTGGTGTCTCTCCCCCTCGACACCGTGTTATTTTTCTGTAATACCTTTCATTAATGCAATTAACTTTCTTTCATTCTCAATTTTCTTTTATGTTCTCTCAATTGCTCTTGACATTGGTTTTCCCGTACGACACTGACAATCCCGTCTAGCGTAGAGGGGACCCCATTTGGCTGATAGTAACTACATGGACATCGGTTGCTTAGCGAGTCACCATTCCAAGGAATCTAAGGAAGGTCTCGTGTAACATTATATACGTAGTCATGGGTTAAGCATACGGGTTGGGATATGTATTTATAGTCTTCCATTATTTCATGCCTTCATTTAATACATGTTATTACTTATTAAATGCTTTAATTTCTACTTACACTTACTTGTTCAATTCACGTCTTTATTCTTTATATGCTTTAATTGTTGAATGCTTCTATGTAGCTGTGCCTTTATTCTTTTGACTATTTTTACTTGCTTTATGACTTTGTGTGTCATTAGATAACTATGTTTTCCGATTTATATCATTAATTATCTATTTCTCTTATTGCGTTTTATTGTGATATATGTCGTAGTTGATTGTAGTTTGTACATTTATTTTATATTGTGTGGGATCGGGTTGCTCGCTTCAACGGATATTGGTAATATTATTTGGGATCTAGTTGCACGTCGCAACAGATATTGGTATTATTATTTGGGATCGGGTTGCACGTTGCATATATATTTGTGGATTGGGTTATGCGTTGCAACGAAGAAGATATATTGACTGTTCATAACTAGTGGTTCCATATCCGTGTTGTATTGAGAAAATTGAGCTTTGATATTATTCCGGGGCCCTCTGTTATGTATTTCCTATTCCATTATTCATGTTATACTTGTTTTATCTATTTTTGCCATTATTCCATTTATATTCGTACAAGTTTATAGTGAGTGCCTTCTTATAGTCTCGTCACTACTTCGTCGAGGTTAGGCTCGGTACTTACGGAGTACATGGGGTCAGTTTTACTCATACTACACTTTTGCACTTCTTGTGCAGATTCTGGTCTTGGTCCCAATAGCGATTAGTGGAGGATCGCTCAGATTAAATTTTCACGGAGATATGAGGTAGAGTTGCACGTTGTTCACTGTCCTTGAAGTCCCCCTCTTATTTCCTGCACTATTATTTCATTTAGACAGTTGTATTTTTAATTCAGACCTTGGTTGTAGTATTTTGTTTTAGTAGCTCATGTACTTGTGATACCAGATTTCGAGATTTTGACTAGTCGACGTATTGGGATTTATTATATCTATTTAGAAGTTTTATAATCTTTATTTCTTATTTAACTGCTTTTAAAATTGTTAAAATAAATAATGTGTAGTTAATGTTGGCTTGCCTAACAAGTGAACATTAGGCATCATCACGACCCCGCAGTCTGGAATTCGGATCGTGATAAGTGGGTATAAAAGAACTAGGTTTCCTAGGTCTTACGAGTCAGAAGAATGCTTAATAGAGTCTGGAGGATAGGTACGGAGACGTTTGTACTTATCTTCTAGAGGCTACAGACTTTAGGCAATTTCATTTCTTTCTTTCTCTATCGTGCGATTTTATTCTGTCATTGATTTTGAATCATTATATTCTTATTCTCTCACAGATGGTGAGGACACACAAATCATCCACAGTGGACCAGGAGCCGAAGCACCAAGTTGCAGGCACTACAAAGGGTAGGGGTTGGGGCCGAGGTAGGGGCAAAGGCAAAGTTAGAGCTCAGCCTAGAGCACGCACAACAACACCTATTGCAGAGCTGCAAATCGATTAGGAGGAGGAGATCCCTGTTGAGGCTGTGCTAGTTGGACCAGCTTAGGTACCGGAGGGGTTCATAGCCACTACCGTACTTCAGGACGCTCTAGTCCTCATGGTCGGCCTTATGGAGAACGTGGCCTAGGCTGGAGTATTTCCTATGGCACCAACTGTCTCTCAGGCTGAGGGAGGAGCCCAGACTCCCGCCACTCACACTCCAGAGCAGGTGGCTCACGGATATCAGACTCCGACGGTTCCAGCAGTTGGATCAGTTTAGTCTATCATTGCTACATAGCCTAGAGAGGGACCCTCCATGTCATCTGAGGGGTTGAAGAGATTGGACATGTTCACTAAGCTATTTCTTATTCAATTTGGTGGTACACCTTCTGAGGACCCACAAGATTTCATTGAACATTTCCACGAGGTACTGCACAACATGAGTATAGTGGACTCCAATGGAGTTGACTTCACAGTGTTTTATATGCATGGCTCCACTATGAGGTGGTGGCAGGAGTATGTTCGGGGCAGACCAGCCGGATCACCTCCACTCACTTGGGATCAATACTCACAAATATTCTTGGAGAAGTTCATCCCCTTTACTCTAAGAAAGGACTAGCACAACCAGTTTGAGCGCCTCCAGTAGGGTAGCATGACTATTACCCAGTACAAGACTTGATTCATGGATTTATCTTGTCATGCGGTTGTATTGATCCCTAGTGAGAGGGAGAGGGTGTGGATATATATGTATGGCCTTACTTATGGTACCAGGTTACAGATCACAAAAGAGAGTAAGGATGATATTTCTTTCACACGAGTTGTGGAGATCGCTAAGCTGATCGAGAGGTTTCGTGGTCATGGTAGAGAGGAGGAATCTAAGAAGAGTCCTCAAAATTTTGGTGGTTTTAGTGGTGCCTCATCTGGAGACAGGCGTTCATTTGGTAGAGTCCATCTTATCAGGCCAGTTCAGTCACCACTTCAGCCATCACACGTTGCTTCGGGTTGTCGTGATTCCTATGGGTCTCGTCCTAAGCAGCTAGCCTATAGTGCACCTTCAGCTCCCATAAGTGCACCACAAATTCAGAGCTATCACAGTGGTTATCTGGACCATCAGGGTCAGTCCCAAATTAAACAACCACGTCAGTCGTGAAAGTGCTTTGAATGTGGAGTTACGGATCATATCAGGAGGTACTGTCCTAAAGTTTAGAGCATATGGCATAGCAAAGTTCTCGTGCCATGATTCTGGAGTCGGTTGCTCTACAACCTGCTCAGCTACCTAGAGGTGGGGGTCAGGCATCCCGAGGTGGTGGTCAGGACATTAGAGGTGGACGCCATCCAAGGAGATACCGTCCGAGAGGTGGAGGTTAGATTGTTTGGGCTTAGTCCTATTTCTATGCATTCCAAGCTAGGCCTGAGGCAGAGTCATCTGATACGGTCATCACAGGTATTGTTCTAGTTTGCTATAAAGAAGCCTCGATTTTATTTGATCTGGGTTCCACTTGTTCGTATATGTCATCCTATTTTGCTCCATATTTGGATATATCTCGTGATTCCTTGAGTGCTCCTGCTTATGTTTCTATGCCTATTATATGGTGGACTTTGATGTTATTTTGGGAATGGATTTGTGTTCACCATATCACGTTGTTCTGGATTTTCATGCTAACACCATGATGTTGGCGATGCCGGGATTGTCGATATTGGAGTGGAGAGGTTCATTCGGTTAAGTTCCCAGCACGGTGGTGTCCTTTCCGAAGGCATATTGGATGGTTGAGAAGGGGTGCTTGGCATACTTAGCCTTTGTGAGGGATGTTAGTTCTGATACTCCTACCGTTGAGTCAGTTCCGATAGTGAGAGACTTTCATATGTGTTCCCAACAGACTTACATGGCAAGTCGCCCGATTGGGACATCAATTTTGGTAATGCATTTGTGATGGGAACTCAGCCCATCTCTATTGCACCATATCACGTGGCACGTGTGGAGTTGAAAGAATTAAAGGAACAACTTCAGGAGTTTCTTGATAAGGGTTTCATAAAATTGAGTGTTTCTCCTTGGGGTACTTCAGTACTATTTCTGAAGAAGAAAGACTACACTATGTAGATACGTATTGGTTATATAGGCAACTGAACAAATTTACAGTCAAGAACACGTACCCACTACCGCATATTGATGATTTGTTTGACCAGCTTCAGGGTTCTAATGTGTTCTCAAAGATTGACTTGAGATCATGATATCATCAGTTGAAGATCCAAGCTTCAAACGTCCCGAAGACGGCTTTCAGGACCCGCTATGGTCCTAAATTTTTGGTGATGTCTTTTACGCTGACCAATGCCCCAGCAACTAACAAGCAAGACTTGAGGATCGTGATCCAAACTTTGAGGGAGAAGAAGCTATATGCTAAATTCTCCAAGTGCAAGTTTTGGCTTGATTCAGTGGCAATTTTGGGCCACGTGGTGTCCAGTGTGGGGATCAAGGTAGATCCGAAGAAGATTGAGGCAGTTCAGTTGAATGTTTATGAGAAGAATTACCCTGTGCAAAATTTAGAGATGACAGCCAATGTTTACGCACTGAAGATTTGGGGGCACTATCTATACAGTATTCCATGTGAGGTCTATATCGATCATTGGAGTCTCTAGCACCTGTCAAGTAGAAGGACCTTAATTTGTGGCAGTGGAGATGGTTAGAGTTACTGAAAGATTATGATATCACCATATTATATCATCTAGGGAAGGCCAATGTAGTGGCCGATGCATTGATTAGGAAGGCTGAGAGCATGGGCAGTATGACATATTTACCTGTAGAGAAGAGGCCACTAGCCATGGATGTTCAGGCTTTGGCCAATTAGTTCATGAGGCAGGATGTTTCGGAGCCAAACCGTGTTCTTGCTTGTGTTGTGGCACAATCATCGTTGTTGGAGCGTATCAAGGCTCGTCAGTTTGATGATCCTCACTTGTTGGTGTTGAAGGACAAGGTGCATCAGGGTGGTGCTAAGAAGTTATGATTGGAGATTATGGTGTTCTACAGCTTCAAGGCCAGGTTTGTTTTCCAAATATTGATGGGTTGAGAGACTTGATCCTTGAGGAGGCTGACATTTTGCGCTATTCCATTCATCTGGGTGTCACGAAGATGTACCGTGACCTGAAACAACACTATTGGTGGCGAAAAATGAAGAAATAACACTGATTCTAGAATCAGTTGCTCTACCACCTGCTCAACTAGCTAGAGGTGGGGGTGAGGCATCCCGAGGTAGTGGTCAGGCCATTAGAGGTGGACGCCAGCCAATGAGATACCGTCCGAGAGGTGGAGGTTAGATTGGTTGGGCTTAAGCTATTTCTATGCATTCCCAGCTAGGCCTGAGGCAGAGTCATCTGATACGGTCATCACAGGTATTGTTCCGATTTGCCATAGAGATGACTCAGTTTTATTTGATTCGAGTTCCACTTGTTCGTATATGTCATCTAATTTTGCTCCATATTTGGATGCGTCTCGTGATTCCTTGAGTGCTCCTGCGTATGTGTCTACGCCTATTGGGGATCCTATTATGGTATACCGTATCTATCGTTCGTGTGTGGTCTCTATTAAGGGTTATGAGACTAGGGTAGACCTTCTTTTGCTTAGTATGGTGGACTTTGATGTTATTTTGGGAATGGATTTGTTGTCACCATATCACGCTATTCTGGATTGTCACGCTAACACCATGATGTTGGCGATGCCGGGATTGCGGATATTGGAGTGGAGAGGTTCATTTGGTTAAGTTCCCAGCAGGGTGGTGTTCTTTCTGAAGGCACATTGGATGGTTGAGAAGGGGTTCTTGGCATACTTAGCCTTTGTGAGGGATGTTAGTGCTGATACTACTACCGTTGAGTCAATTCCGATAGTGAGAGACTTTCATATATGTTCCCAACAGACCTACAGGGCACGTCGCCCGATTGGGTCATCGGTTTTGGTAATGAATTGATGATGGGAACTCAGCCCATCTCTATTGCACCATATCGTGTGGCACATGTGGAGTTGAAAGAATTAAAGGAACAACTTCAGGAGTTTCTTGATAAGGGTTTCATAAAACCTAGTGTTTCGCCTTGGGGTACTTCAGTTCTATTTCTGAAGAAGAAAGACTACACTATGTAGATGTGTATTGATTACAGGCAGCTGAACAAATTTACAGTCAAGAACACGTACCCACTAATGCATATTGATGATTTGTTTGGCCAGCTTCAGGGTGCTAAGGTGTTCTCGAAGATTGACTTGAGATCAGGATATCATAAGTTGAAGATCCAGGATTCAGACATTCCGAAGACGGCTTTCAGGACCCGCTATGGTCCTGAGTTTTTGGCGATGTCTTTTACGCTGACCAATGCCCCAGCAACTAACAAACAGGACTTGAGGATCGTGACCTAGACTTTGAGGGAGAAGAAGCTATATGCTAAATTCTCCAAGTGCAAGTTTTGGCTTGATTCAGTGGCAATTCTGGGCCACGTGGTGTCCAGTGTGGGGATCAAGGTAGATCCGAAGAAGATTGAGGTAGTTCAGTTGAATGTTTATGAGAAGAATTACCCTGTGCAAAATTTAGAGTTGAGAACCAATGTTTACGCATTGAAGATTTTGGGGCACTATCTATAAAATATTCCATGTGAGGTCTATACCGACCATCGGAGTCTCCAGCACCTGTCAAGTAAAAGGACCTTAATTTGTGGCAGTGGAGATGGTTAGAGTTACTGAAAGCCTATGATATCACCATATTATATCATCTAGGGAAGGCCAATGTAGTGGACGATGCATTGATTAGGAAGGCTGAGAGCATGGGCAGTTTGACATATTTACCTGTAGAGGAGATGCCACTAGCCATGGATGTTCAGGCTTTGGCCAATTAGTTCATGAGGCTGGATGTTTTGGAGCCAAACCGTGTTCTTGCTTGTGTTATGGCACAGTCATCATTGTTGGAGTGTATCAAGGCTCGTTAGTTTGATGATCCTCACTTGTTGGTGTTGAAGGACAAGGTGCATCAGGGTGGTGCTACGGAAGTTGTTACTAGAGATGATGGTGTTCTACAACTTCAAGGCAAGGTTTGTGTTCCAAATGTTGATGGGTTGAGAGAGTTGATCCTTGAGGTGGCTCACAGTTTGCTCTATTCCATTCACCCGGGTGTCACGAAGATGTACCGTGACCTGAAACAACACTATTGGTGGTGGAGAATGAAGAAATATATTATTGCTTATGTCTCTCAGTGTTTGAATTGTCAACGGGTGAAGTACGAGTATCAGAAGCCGGGAGAGTTGACTTAGAGATTGGAAATACTAGAGTGGAAGTGGAAGCACATCAGTATGGATTTTATTGTAGACTTATTACGGACCTTGAGGAAATATGATGCAGTCTGGGTTATTGTGGACCGGTTGACTAAGTACGCACACTTCATTACGGTGATGACTTCCTATTCTTCAGAGAGGTTGGCTCAAATTTACATTTGGAAGATTATCCACCTGCATTGTGTGCCCATTTCCATCATTTTTGGCCAAGGCACACAGTTCACATTGCATTTTTGGAGAGCCATGCAACACGAGTTTGTACGTGGGCCGATCTGAGTACTGCATTTCACCCTCAGACGATCGGACAATCCGAGCGCACAAATTATATCTTGGAGGACATATTACATGCATGTGTTATTGATTTTGGAGGTTCATGGGATCGGTTTCTACCGCTCGCAGAGTTCGCCTATGACAATAGCAATCTATCGAGCATCTAGATGGCTCCGTATGAGGCCTTATATGGGAGGCGATGTCGTTCGCCGATTGCTTGGTTTGAGCCTGGTGAGGTTACATTGTTGGGAACTGATTTAGTCTGTGATGCTATGGAGAAGGTTAAGGTGATTCATGAGTGACTTCGTACAACTCAGTCCAGGCAGAAGAGTTATGCAGAACGAAATTTTCGAGATGTAGCTTACATGATGTGTGAGAAGGTTCTTCTCCGAGTGTCACCTATGAAGGGCGTGATACGATTTGGGAAGAAGGGAAAGTTGAGCCTGAGGTTTATTGGCCCGTTTGAGATCTTGGAGAGAGTTGGGGAAGTTTATTATAGGATTGCCTTGCCTCCTAGCCTAGCAGGGGTACATATGGTATTTCACGTCTCCATGCTTCAGAACTACTATGAGGACATGTCACATGTTCTAGACTTCAACACGTTTTAGCTTGATGAGAAATTGGCCTATGAGGAGGCGCGATGGCTATTCTAGACTGGTAGGTTCGAAAGTTGAGATCCAAGAGTTTACCTTCTGTGAAAGAGCAATGGAGAGGTCAGCCGATTGATGAGTCTATGTGAGAGTCCGAGTCAGATATGTGGAGTAGATACCCACACCCTTTTACAAGTCTAGGTACATTTCTATGTCCGTTTGAGGGCAAACGTCTCTTTAGAGGTAGAGAATGTAATGACCCGATAGGTAATTATGAGTACTAGCCCTTATTTCAGTGTTCCGAGAGCTCTCATAGCTTCATTAGATGTTATATGACTTGCGTGCGTGGTCTCTGTAGTTTTTGGAAATTTTTTATGTGAACTTTTAAAGAAAATATGATTTTTGTCTTTAAAAACAACTTGAGTTGCCCACGGTCAACGTTATTGGTAAACAATCTCGAATCAGTGTTTTGACAATTTCGGTGGGATTGTATGATTTTTATGGACTTGTACGCATGTTTGGTTGGGGTCAGGGGTGACCAGAGCGCATTTCGGTGCATTATGTGAAAGATTGTGAAAAATGAGTTTTCAAGTTGAAATCTTGAGTTTTGATGATCAATTCTTGTTATTGATGTTATTTCGATGATTTGAAGTACATAACAAGTTTATATGATGTTATTACACTTGTGTGCATGTTTGGTTTGGAGCCCTAGGGGCTCTGGTAGTTTCAATTTGGTTTCGGACCATTTTTGGACTTAGTGAACTGTTGTTAGTTTTTCTTCTGGTGATCCCATTTGGGCTGGTTACCCTTCTCGAACGCGAGAGGTAGGTCGCGAGCACGAAACATTGGGGGGATTACCCTTCATGAACACGTCAGACCACTCGCAAATGCGTAGCTTTGGATTGGCTGAGGGAAGGCAAGGGAGTCTTCAGGCGTCTGGGTCGCGAACACATAGGCTGGGCTAGGGAAAAGTCTTCGCAAACACGATGTAGGCTTCAAGAACGCAAAGGCCAACATGCCAGCTCACATCGCGAGTGCGGCAGGTGCTTTGCGAAGGCGAAGAACACCTGACGCCCAGTTATTTAAGAACTCTATGTTGGGATTTTGCCATTCTACCCCATTTTGTAAAGCTAGAGCTCGGACTAGAGAGGACTTTTAAGAGTTTTCATCCCTACTTCATTGGCTAGTACGTTTTAACTAGTTTTGATGTATTTCCATAATCACCCATTGATTTTAACCTTAAACCTATGAATTTCATGGTAGGAATTAGGGATTTTGGGTAGAATTTAGGAATTTTGTAAATTTGAGATCTCAAATTGAGGTCAGATTTCGAGATAAATCAAATAACCAAGGTCGGGGGTGAATGGGTAATCAGATTTTGGTCCGAATCTTAGATTTTGACCAAGCAAACCAGGGGTTGACTTTTGTTGACCTTTTTCAATTTCATTAAACATTGAATCTTTTCACTCATGGGTAGTCTCTAAAGCTTATTTTGAATTATTTGAACTATACCTGGCTAGATTTGATAGGTTTGGAGGCTTATTCTAAGGAAAACGTTGTGGTTGATCATTGATTTGGTTGCAGAAAAAGGTAAGTGTCATGGTTAACTTTGACTTGAGAAAATTAGGACTTGATTGTGTTATTTGTACTTGATTTATGTGTGGGGACACCGTATATGCAAAGTGACGAGTGTATATACGTAGTCATGGGTTATGCATGCAGGTTGGGATATTTATTTATTGCCTTCTATTATTTCATGCCTTCATTTAATCCATGTTATTACATATTAAATGCTTTAATTGCTACTTGCACTTACCTGTTCAATTAATGTCTTTATTCGTTACTTGCTTTAATTGCTAAATGTTTCCATGTAGCTGTACCTTTATTCTTTTGATTGCCTTTACTTGCTTTATGACTTTGTGTGTTACTAGATAACTATTTTGTCCACTTTATGTTTTAATTATGTAATTCTCTTATTGCGTTTTTATTGTGAGATACAGTGTAGTTGATTGTAGTTTGTACGTTTATTTTAAATTGTGTGGGATCCGGTTGCACGCTGTAACAGATATTGGTATTATTGTGTGGGATCGGGTTGCACGCTGCAACATATATTGGTAATATTATTTGGGAATGGGTTTCACGCCGCAACGTATATTGGTATTACTGTATGGGATCGGGTTGCACACCGCAACGATTTGTATATATATATATATAGATCGGGTTGCGCACTGCAACAAAGAAGACATGTATTTATATATATATTTATAGATTGGGTTGCGCGTCGCAACCGAGAAGATATATTGACTGTTCATAATTGTTGGTTCCGTATCTGTGATGTATTGAGAAAATTGAGCTTTGATGTTAGCTGGGGACCTCTGTTATGTATTTCTTGTTCCGCTTTTCATGTTATACTCATTTCTCTATTTTGTCGTTATTCCATTTATATTCATACAAGAAAATGAACAAGCGGAATTCAACTAAGGAATACAAACCCAAACAGAGTAAGATGAGCAACACAATACCTAGAGTTAGTCTCCCACATATAGGGATAAATCTTCCACAAAGAATAACACACAACCAATCTAAACGTCACCCAACCCATAAGCAAAGAAGTGTGGAATATGAAATGAGGAAGGATGTACGTCAATAACTGTGATCAAATGAAGGTATTCAATATATGAAATCATGTAGCAAGTAAATGCATTTAATAAGTGAAGGAATATGGTAGGTAAAAGTAAATATTGAGTGAAGACATGTAGTACGTGAAAGCATATAGTGAGTGAAGACATGTAGCATGTTAAGGCATCTAACAAGTAAATCACGTGACAATTAGAGGCATGTAACTTGTATGGGCTAATAACAAGTAAAGGCATGAATTCAAAGGGAACATGGAGCAGAAGTAAATCAAGTAAAAGCGTAGGTGTAACTACATAAGGAACGCAAATGAAATGTATCATACAAAACAACAAACATTAATATAAACCCAAGTAATAGGCATGTAAGTGCTTAAAGAATGAGTAATCATTGCAGAAATCCAACTTCCTTTCTTTTCGCAAGGTAATAAACAAACCAATCTCATTTCAAACCACACGGAAATACTCATCGTGCCAACATTGTATCAACCGCACGGAAATACCCATCGTGCCAAACATAGACCTAAGGCACCAATCATCATCTCTTATTACGAGTTAAAGAAGCTCAAGTAACATGACAATAACATGTATAGATACATATTCCTGATACTACGATCAAGTTAAGTATGCAAACAAATATCGAAAACAACACATTAATTCCTTTTTAAGATGTTATATATCCTAACATGATTTGTGATGCAGATAATTGAGTTTATTAGTTATCGAATTAAATGATCCATAGGTTAAGGGACCATCAAGTTCAACCAAGGCACCAAGAAGCATATAATTTCCCCCTCCCGTGCATGGAAACCCTGGCACATGAATATATTCTTATAACCTCGTATATGTATCACCCCTTCATGTAGCAAACAATATTAATTAGTAGGAAAAATCCCCCCCCCCCCCCCCCC
>AWOL01S0459643.1:0-17149 GCA_000715115.1 Nicotiana otophora
CCTGCGACCCTAACCTCACAGGTGCGGTTACACCAGAAGACAATAGCCCTCAGCGCTTCTTCCAAGTCCCAACTCGATCCGTTTACAATCTGGATTCCACCCGAGGTCCTCGGGACCTGAACCAATTATATCAACACGTACCAAAATACATTACGAACTCAGTCGAGCCTTAAAATCACATCAAACAACATTGAAACTATGAATTACCCTCCAATTCAAACCTAATAAACTTTGAAGCTTCAAACTTCTTCCTTCGATGCCTAAACCTATCAAATCATGTCCGATTGACCTCAAATTTTTCACACAAGTCATAATTGACATTACGGACCTACTCCAACTTCCGGAATTAGAATCCGACCCCGATATCAAAAATCCACTCCCGGTCAAACTATCCAAAAACCTTCAAATTTTTAACTTTCGCCAAATGACCCCGAAATGAGCTACGGACCTCTAAATCCACTTCCGGACACGCTCCCAATGCCAGAATCACCATACGGAGCTATTCCCAGACACAAAATCCCAAACGGATATTGATAGCATTGAAATGCGCTCCAACCTAAATTTACGAAATCCTTCCAAAATGCTAACTTCCACAATAGGCGCTGAAACGCTCCCAGGTCATTTAAAACCCGATACGGACATACGTCCAAGTCCAAAATCATCATATGAACCTGTTGGAACCTTCCAATCCCAATTACGAGGTCGTTTACTCAAAAATCAAAACTTAGTTAATTCTTCCAGCGTAAGACTTCCGAAATTAGAATTTGCTTTCCAAATCAACTCCGAACTTTCCGAAATTCAATTTCGACCACGCGCACAGGTTATAATACATGAAGTGAAGCTACTTAAGGCCTCAAACCGCAGAATGACGCGCTGGAGCTCAAAATGACTGGTCGGATCGTTACATGTAATTACTACCATAGTAATTACACCTATTCCAATTATGGGGTGGCTTTCCAAACAAATCCTTGATGTTTATTTTGTTTCAAAGATACTACTTTAAAATCAAAATAAAGAAATTGATTTTAGATATTTCAAAAACTTTGAAAAAGAAAGATACTTTGCCAACCAAACATATACTCCATTAAATTATTCTTTTACCCACTTTAACATCCTCTTTGTTATAATTCGAATTGTATTTAAGGTGAATGTGTATATTTTAGAGAGATTTTAAGGTTTGTTGCTTGGTGACTAAATTACCTTTTCCCTATAAATAGAGGTGTTCTATTCCATCGTAATTTATTCCAAATCAATAAGAATTCTCTCTCTACTTTTTTTTGCAATACTCTTCTTTCTTCTTTTATTGTTTTATAATACGTTATCAGCACGAGAATCTAACCAATTGAGTAGAGGCATCTGCTTTGGGATACATGCATGGTGTTTCGGAACTGGAAACCAGGGCCACTGAGACCGATATTTTGGAAGCCCGTTTGCAGCAAAGTGAGCAAGAAATGGTAACCCTCAACCAGGAAGTTAGGCCGCTGAGGGCCGGTTTTGATGAAGTCAAGGCTAAATGGACTGAGGTCCAAAATGCCATTCTTGCTGCCAATGATCGTGAGGTTGCTGATGCTGAAAGGGTAACTAATTTAGAAGCAGCCTTGAATTCTAAGGCGAAGAACTTGCTACCGTAGGGGAGAGACATGCCCGGTTGGAGGAGACGTATAGGAAAACTATCGAGCACAACAAGCTCTATAGTTCAACTGTCCATGATCTCGATGTCTGTCTTCGATCTGCTAGGTCCGCCAGAGACAATCTTTTTGCCGAGATCACTCAGCTCAAAGAAGAACTCAGGCGCCAAGAGGCTTCCTTTGTTATTGAAAAAACTTACGCCATGTACAACATAAGGAGAAAAATCTTAGAAGCAGCCAAAGCTGGCATTATTGATATTGATGCCGAAATTGCTAAGGCACGCGAGCTTGAGTTGGCTGCAAAGAATGGACTCCCGGCTCGGTCTGACGCTCCCGATTCTTCTTATTCTGGTTCCGATATTTCTAATACTGAAGAAAAACTGGAAGGCGATGATGCCGAATACCTAGTTGGAGAAGATGTTGAGCCATCGGTGGCACCACCTACTGCTCTCGGGGAAAGTGGATACTTCTCTTCCTCTCGATTCCAGTGATGATGTAGCTTAGCTCTTTCTTTCCCTGTTTTGTATTTCCTTTTTGGTGCATCCTTGTAAATAAAAATGTATTGTTGCTCAACTATTTGGCTGAGTCTTACCTTTCTTGGATATCTGTGCAGGTTTTTAACCCTTGTGCATATCTTCCTATTTTTCTGCATGTGGTCTTGGGTGCATTTGCTTCGACGCACTTTTGTTGTTGAGAATTATTCCTTTTACATGAGGGTTTCAATAAGTATTTGCGCAAGTTTGGTTTCTGTGTCTTTTTCATATGTGGCTTCGGGTGTATTTTTTCCCGATAGCATTTTCGGTTCCGGGCATATATTCTTTTTGAACAAACTCTTTAACATGAGGGTTTTAATAAGAGATGGCCCTCTTATGTTTACGGTGCTCTTGAAGAGGACGTCTCCTGTTCATTACGGCACTAACATTTGAAGTACTTGTTTAACTTTCAAATGACAAAATTAGCTTATCGTTCACACAAGAAAGAAGATAAAAGTAAAAGGATTTAATTTCATTCCTTCTGTTTTCATAGTTTACATAGGCATTTTGCTACGTAGAAAAGAAGTTGCCATGACTTGTGGCTATCTTGTACAACTTATTTCTACGGGGCTGTCTGTGCAGTCCCCGGTCCTTACGGCGTGTGGCATTAAATGTTGCTTGCCAGATTTTCGTTCCCGGTTGACGTGGCATTCAGAGTTGCCTTGCCTGATTTTTGTTCCTTCTTGACGTGGAATTCAGAGTTTCCTTGCCGGATTTTCATTCCCGGTTGACGTGGCATTCAGAGTTGCCTTGTAATTGTATGGCATTCAGAGTTTCCTTGACGGATTTTCGCTCCCGGTTGATGTGGCATTCAAAGTTGCCTTGTAATTGTATCATTATCCCCCAGTGTTCTAATACGAAGAATGCAAGTTGGAACACTGAAAGTCTTGTATCTTCGAAGGTTCCACCGATGAATTGCTACGTAACCCTTAGCTCGGTAACATATTTTGCTTTCCCTTTAGGAATTCATGCTGTCGAGCGAAAGAATTCCTGATATTCCCCTAGTGGTTTGTGCTCGTGAACGATTGTGTAACCCTTGTTCGGTAGCGAACTTAACTTCCCTGTGGGATATTGCTATCGAAGCAAAGATTACCTTATCGTCCTCGAGTGGAGACTTGTTTGTTTTGCCTTGTCATCAAAGGTCTTATTACTGCTGTTCTTGTAGTATACTTGTGGTCGCTGTCTCGTTAAAAAACCTTTCCTGAAAAAACCCAATTAGGATAAAAAGCAGAACAAAGGATAAAAGAGTGCAGCACATACTTTTCGTCTGACTGTTGTTTGACTGTTGTTTGTCAGTAGTAATATTTTTTGAGATGAGCCACGTTCCAGTTGTTGGGAAACTTGTCTCCGTTGTGGTTTTCCAACTCGTATGACCCTTTACCGGTGATAGCTGAAACCCGGTAAGGGCTTTCCCATGTAGAGGTTAACTTGCCGACGTTGAGTTCTTGGGTGTTTTGAGTCACCTTAATCAAGACCAAGTCTCCTACTTTGAAGTAACGAAGGTTGGTACTTTGATTATAATATCGCTCCATCCTATGCTTTTGAACTGCCATTCTTACATGTCCTAGGTCTCTGCGTTCCTCGAGTAGTTCTAAGTTGATTAGCATTGACTCATTGTTCGACTCTTCCACCGGTATTAAAGCTTCTGCGCCGTACACCAGGGAAAAAGGGGTTTCCCCTATGCTTGACTTGGCCGTTGTCCGGTAGGCCTATAGTGCTCCAGGTAATTCTTCGGGCCAGTGGCCTTTTGATGCTTTTAACCTTTTCTTCAGGTTTTGCACAATTTTTATTTTTGTTGGCCGTTGTCCGGTAGGCCCATAGTGCTCCAGGTATCAAAGCTTCATACTCTGCCTCATCGTTAGTTAGAGGGATTGTTCTGATGGCTTTCCTTAAGGTTTCCCCCGAAGGCATGATCAAGACTATTCTAAGTCTGGACCCTTTCACGTTTGAAGCTCTATCTGTGAATAGGGTCCAGACTCCCGATGCCGGCTTTGACACCATTGTTGCCTCTTTGGCAGCCAGAGGCAATATTCCAGGGCTGAAATTGGCCACGAAGTCAGCCAGGACTTGTAATTTAATCGCTGTCCTTGGGCTAAAACTGCGCTTATCACAACTTCTAAGACCGCCAGGTAGACCAACAATGATTCTCCTTCTTTAGGTTTCGAGAGCAACGAAGGGCTTGACCAAGGCTTGCCACCTCTCTAGCGTCCACTCGAAGTTGTTTTTCTTTTTGAGCAGTGCGAAGAAGCGATGCCACTTCTCTGATGATCGAGAAATGAACCTGCTCAAAGCCGGTAATCTACCTGTGAGTCTCTGTACTTCTTTACGTTGAATAGTTGATCTGGGATGTCCTCTATGGCCTTGATTTTGTCGGGATGCACCTCAATTCCTCTTTGTGAGACCAGGAATCCTGAGAATTTACCTGATTCGACCTCGAACGCATACTTCTCGGGGTTAAGCTTCATATTGTGCTCCCTCAGTGTGTCAAACGTTTTTTGCGGATGTCTCAGGTAATTACCTTCATGTAGAGACTTAACGAGCATATTGTCTATATATACTTCCATAGTTCTTCCTATTTTTTTTTCGAACAACTTATTTACAAGCCGTTGGTAAGTGGCTCCGACGCTTTTTAGTACGAAGGGCATTACGTTGTAACAATATGTACCAAAATTTATAATAAACGAAGTCTTTTCCCCATCTTCCGGGTTCATCTTGATCTGATTGTACCCAGAATAGGCATCGAGGAAACTCATTAACTCGTGCCCGGCCGTAATGGGATCGAGTCCTTCAGGTATGCCTTATTAATATCTTTATAATCTACGCACATGCGAAATTTATTATTCTTCTTAGGAACTACTACCACATTAGCTAGCCAATCCGGATATCTTACCTCTCGGATTTGAACCAATCTTAAGTAGACGGGTTACCTCTTCTCTGATGAATTTATTCCTTACTTCGGCAATAGGACGCTTCTTTTGCCTTACCGGAGGTATGCTCGGGTCCAAGCTTAACTTGTGCACGACTATCTCTATTGGGATTCCTGTCATATCCTCGTGCCACCATGCAAAACAATCAGCATTAATTTTAAGGAATTCAATAAAATCTGACCTGAGCTTTGGATGTAGTCCTGTTCCTAAATAGAATTTATTTTCTGGGAATTTTTCAAATAGTGCAACTTGCTCTAGTTCTTCTGCCGTGGATTTTGTTGCGTCTGTTTCTTCTGGTACTTGAAAATACCTTGGTATATGATATTACTCAGATTATCCTACCCCTAGAGAAACTTCCTCTGGTTCGGGGTCGGAAGCCGGTTCTGATAACTGCTATGCCGCATGTTCCTTTCCCTTTCTATACGAGACTGAGATCGCATTCATCTCTCTCGCTGCCAGTTGATCACCTCTTATCCGCTTGATCCCCTCGGGTGTCAGGAATTTCAGCAATTGGTGGTATGTCGAAGGCACAAATTTCTTCTCGTGCAGCCATGGACTTCTCAGGATGATATTATAGCCCATGTCCCCATTTACTACTTCGAAGAGAGCTGTCTTTGTTAGGCTTTCGACATCCGTAAACAGTAAAATTTTCCCTCGGGTTGTCACGCTTGCGAGGTTGAATTCAGCAAGGAGCTTTATTGCCGGGACGATGTTCCCGGTGAGTTTAGCTTGATCTAGAACTCTCCATTGTATGATATTGGCAGAACTTCCTGGATCCACTAAAATACGTTTAATTTTAAAATTTAACATATTTAAAGAAATTACCAGCGTATCATTGTGCGGTAGTAGTAATTTGTCCGCGTCTTCATCCGTGAACGTGATATCATCTTCCCAGAATCTCTTACTATAGGTTGTCGATACTTTATTCTTCTTTGCAGCCGAGAAGGTGACCCTATTAATCTCGTTCCCTCCGAAGATCATGTTGATCGTTTGACGTGGAGGTTTTTCTCATGCCTTCGAGGTTTGTGCGTCGCCTCTGTCCCGACCATAAATATTTTTGGCTCGGTCACTCAATAGTTCTCTGAGGTGACCATTATTCAACAACGTTGCCACTTCTTCCCAGAGTTTCCGACAGTCTCCAGTCCGATGGCCACAAATGCCGTGGTATTCAGACCATAAATTTGGATCCCTCTAGCTGGGATCGGACCTCATCGGTCTCGGGAATAGGGCCTATTTGATATCTCTTAGGGCCTACACTAACTCCACCACGCTGACATTGAAATTATACTATGATAACTTTAGATAAGAAGAACCTCGTAGTCCTAAAATTTTTCTATCCTACAACGATCTGTTGTTCCGCCCACGATCGGTTCTCCTGTCAACGGTGAATTTGTCTGATGTCCGAAAGCTCTTGTCACGACCTTCCGTCAGCTCGTAGGGCAGGAACAAGCCCCTTGAATGGACATTGCCTTTATTCTTTCTTTGTTCTTCTCCCGTCCCTTTGCTGATGACGGGAAGTCAACCTGATCGTCTTCAATCCTTATCTTGACTCGTACCAGTTATGGACATCCACCCAAGTTGTTGCTTGAAACTCGAGCAGACTTTCCTTCAACTTCCAGGAAGCATCTAAACTCCTCAGGTTCAAACCCTTAGTGAACGCTTCAGCTGCCCATTCGTTCGGGATGGCCGGTAACAACATCCTGTCCTTTTGGAACCGACTAACGAACCTTCGTAATAGCTCGGATTGTCCACGTGCGATCCTGAATATGTTAGACTTTCGGGCTTGTACCTTTCTGGCGATGGCATAGGCCTTGATGAACTAATCCGCGAGCATTTAGAAAGAATCTATGGAATGCTCGGGCAATAATGAGTACCATGTCAAGTCTCCCCTCGTGAGAGTCTCACCAAATTTATTCAATAACACATACTCGATTTCGTGAGGAGCCGATCATTGCCTTTCACCACCGTTGTGTAGGTGGTGATATGTTCCTGTGGATCTGAGGTCCCATCGTATTTTGGCACTTCAGGCATTCTAAATCTCTTTGGAATTAATTTCGGGGTCGCACTCGGTTTGTACGGTAATTGGATGTACTTCTTCAAGCTCGGACCTTTCAATACAGGGGGTGTTCCCGGGATTTGGTCCATGCGGACGTTTACTTCCTTCATGAACCACAAGAGTTCCTTTTTGGACGGATCATTATCGCTGTTGAGGCAAAATCTACTCCCCCTAGCTCCGTCAGAGCCAACTTCGCCTCTGGGAGTGTTGTTGTTGACTCTCTGCGTCGTTTGGTTTGTTGGAATAACGGGAGGAACTAGATCTTGCATGTTTTTATTATTTGAAGTGCCTGCTAGCGCATGTTTTAACTCCGTCATAACCTGATCCTTCCGCGTGAGGTGGACTAGAATGATTTCCTATTGCTCTTGCTGGATCCTTACCGCGTCTGCTACGTGCCCCTGGTCAGCATCATCTGGAGTCGCCTCCCGTACTTGCCTGGGGTATCGCCCATTATACACCGGCGTGGCATNTTGGCAGAACTTCCTGGATCCACTAAAATACGTTTAATTTTAAAATTTAACATATTTAAAGAAATTACCAGCGTATCATTGTGCGGTAGTAGTAATTTGTCCGCGTCTTCATCCGTGAACATGATATCATCTTCCCAGAATCTCTTACTATAGGTTGTCGATACTTTATTCTTCTTTGCGGCTGAGAAGGTGACCCCATTAATCTCGTTCCCTCCGAAGATCATGTTGATCGTTTGACGTAAAGGTTCTTCTCATGCCTTCGAGGTTTGTGTGTCGCCCCTGTCCCGACCATAAATATTTTTGGCTCGGTCACTCAATAGTTCTCTGAGGTGACCATTCTTCAACAACGTTGCCACTTCTTCCCGGAGTTTCCGACAGTCTCCAGTCCGATGGCCACAAATGTCGTGGTATTCAGACCATAAATTTGGATCCCTCTAGCTGGGATCGGACCTCATCGGTCTCAGGAATAGGGCCTATTTGATATCTCTTAGGGCCGACCCTAACTCCACCACGCTGACATTAAAATTATACTATGATAACTTTGGATAAGAAGAACCTCGTAGTCCCAAAATTTTTCTATCCT
Organism: Nicotiana otophora; assembly: GCA_000715115.1. NCBI lineage: Eukaryota > Viridiplantae > Streptophyta > Magnoliopsida > Solanales > Solanaceae > Nicotiana > Nicotiana otophora. The sequence continues at coordinate 8,198 of AWOL01S0459643.1, forward strand.
ACAACGATCTGTTGTTTCACCCACGATCGGTTCTCCTGTCAACGGTGAATTTGTCTGATGTCCGGAAGCTCTTGTCACGACCTTCTGTCAGCTCGTAGGGCAGGAACAGGCCCCTTGAATGGACATCGCCTTTATTCTTTCTTTGTTGTTCTCCCGTCCCTTTGCTGATGATGGGAAGTCAACCTGATCGTCTTCAATCCTTATCTTGACTCGTACCGGTTATGGACATCCACCCAAGTTGTTGCTTAAAACTCGAGCAGACTTTCCTTCAACTTCCGGGAAGCATCTGAACTCCTCAGGTTCAAACCCTTAGTGAACGCTTCAGCTGCCCATTCGTTCGGGATGGCCGGTAACAACATCCTGTCCTTCTGGAACCGACTAACGAACCTTCGTAATAGCTCGGATTCTCCACGTGCGATCCTGAATATGTTGGACTTTCGGGCTTGTACCTTTCTGGCGCTGGCATAGGCCTTGATGAACTAATCTGCGAGCATTTAGAAAGAATCTATGAAATGCTCGGGCAATAATGAGTACCATGTCAAGGCTCCCCTCGTGAGAGTCTCACCAAATTTATTCAATAACACATACTCGATTTCGTGAGGAGCCGATCATTTCCTTTCACCGCCGTTGTGTAGGTGGTGATATGTTCCTGTGGATCTGAGGTCCCATCGTATTTTGGCACTTCAGGCATTCTGAATCTCTTTGGAATTAATTCCGGGGTCGCACTCGGTTTGTACAGTAATTGAATGTACTTCTTCAAGCTCGGGCCTTTCAATACAGGGGTGTTCCTGGGATTTGTTCCATGCGGGCGTTTACTTCCTTCATGAACCACAAGAGTTCCTTTTTGAACGGATCATTATCGCTGTTGAGGCAAAATCTACTCCCCCTAGCTTCGTCAGAGCCAACTTCGCCTCTGGGAGTGTTGTTGTCGACTCTCTGCATCGTTTGGTTTGTTGGAATAATGGGAGGAACTAGATCTCGCATGTTTTTATTATTTGAAGTGCCTGTTAGCGCATGTTTTAACTTCGTCATAACCTGATCCTTCCGCGTGAGGTGGCCTAGAATGATTTCCTGTTGCTCTTGCAGGATCCTTACCGCGTCTGCTACGTGCCCCTGGTCAGCATCATCTGGAGTCGCCTCCCGTACTTGCCTGGGGTATCGCCCGTTATACACCGGCGTGGCATTTTCCCCTTCATCGCTAATGTCGCTGATTGAGTCCTCAAAATGGGGATGTCCCCCCTGAACCTCAAGATCGCGAGTGTTGATAACGGTATTGATTGCCATTTTTTGGTTAGTTTTTGCTAAGATAGAAAATGATCAAAGCTTTTCTATGGAGAAAAAGCAAGGACCAATTTTAATCGCACGGCTGTCTAGGCCCCACGGTGGGCGCCAAATTATTTACCCAGAAAATGGTACATTTGAATTTGTTCGTGGTTTCTAGACAGATGAATCAATTTGATCCCAAAAGATAATAAATTAATCAATTTTCGTACAAGATACTTAGCTCAAATGTAGATAAAACGATAGATTTGGAGAGCCCGGGAACAGGGTTTTCGGGCACGATGATGATAAGAACAACAAGCTAGAGAGATAAATAGTATCAAGATGTTGTATTGGAATGTGTTATTTGATCTCCATAAAATCGTGTCTTACAATGATAGTTGAGCCTCTTATTTATAGCTTAGTGGGCGTAATGGTCGGGCCCACCATTAATGACAATTATCGAAGTGCGATAATGGAAACCTAACGGAAAATATAGATGCCCAAATTCCTGTAATGGGCCGTTATTCTTTAATGCCGTAGAATATTCTTCATTAAATGCTAGAGGGCGCAACATGCTTAATGCCTTTATGGACTTGCCTTTCTCGGTGACACACGAGGTAAACGTGCCCGGTTTTCTGTCCTCCAGACTTTCATTCCATGTGTCCCTTCTTTAGTGGCCACGTATCGTGACATATTTTATCCAATACAATTATATGACACAATTATTCCATCTTTAAACGTGTTTTGTTTCCAATTGCAGAACAAGTGAAGGCTGAACATCCGAAGATAACATATGCTGGCATATATTCTTTTAAGCATCTGTGGTATTTCTTGGGTGATGCCTCAATCTGTGAGGGGCTTATTAGAAACTTGACAATCTCAAAGAGCACCTAGAAGGCTGAAACTGATGTGGAGAACCATGCTATTGTGCATTCTATAGACCTTATGGCTGGAAATAAACAACGCTTGCTTTGAAGGACACATAAATCACATAATTAGAATTAGGAATATATGTTTTCACAATCTGTATTTTTGGTGTAAATGTAGTTAGTTAGGAAATATGAATAAATTTATGGACTTTCTGGAGGAGTTAGGAGGGGGAGAATAGGTTGCTGATGTTGTAATTTGGAATATCTTTTTTGTGCCATCTTGGTGCCTTATAAATAAACGTTTACCTTATAAAAAAAAACATAGGCAGATCTATAACGGGTGAGTACGTTTTTTCTTTTGTTCTTAAAGATGCTTGAATGATTTCTTGTGGCATTCATATGCTTTTTGAATGGGTGATGATTAACTTAATTATCACTCTTTTTGAACAATTTGTGCTTTTGATGAAAAGTAAAATAAAGCAGTCCTCTAACATTTGATTGGTTAGATCAATCAAATTCTTTATCATTAATTTATTCTGAAATATTTATGTTGGGAAAAGTCTATTTTCAGACAATTAATTTCTTAATGCAGAACTATTTATTGTTAGCAAATGTAGTAGTTAGATTGTAATCCTGCATGCTCAAAGGACTTGCTTAACCCATCACACATATATAATTCCGAAAAAATTCCTGAAACAAGTAAATGCTGAGATGCGTCATTAAAGTCAAATTGGTAGGGATTGATGAATATGCACCTTTCACAGTCTTGCGAAAAGAGCTGGCTAGTTCTCTTTGGTTAGACAAGTAATAGTATTCATAATTACCACAAAGTTGATCCCTGAATAGCTAACATGATATATCTTGCATCTTGTTACATTTCAGAAAATTATATGCTGATGGATGTAGTTGAGCTTAATTATTGCCATAAATAATATAATAGCTTGCATGTGTTGTAGCTGTTGATTGGTAGGAGGGTAATTAAGTGGATTTTCCTGTACCTCATAGACACAAACTTTTGCTTTTGATATTTGGTACACCCCTCATATTAGATGTTGTTTCTATTAGTTTTCATAGATAGGATGAAACTGCTTGAAATAAGTAGCAAATATATATGTTTGATACAAATAAGAGGAGTGATTTTAATTTGTTGGATCTTTTTTCTTATAAATATAATAGGCGTATTATTCTTTTCTTCATCATATTTGGTATGCATAGTTATATAATAAATTGAATATGAAATATGATATGATAGTTGAGATACACTTTATTGAAATGCGTGGCCTTGTAAACCTTTCTTTTTATTGAAAAAATATTCTTGCAAACCTTTCTCTTTACTATTTAACTAACATATCAAATATCTTCTCACATGCACTTTCATTTTCATTCCAACCTAACACAAAATATAGCAATGGTTTTATTCACAAAAGATATATATATTTTATCTATGAATAAAACCATTGCTGTGGGACATGAGAAAAAAGATATATGTATTTTGTTTGTGGTTTTTTTATCGGTTCTGTATTTTGTTTGTCGTAATTACCAAAAAGACATTAGTTACATCTAAACGTGGGGTTGTTCTCAAATTGTCTGCCTACCTTTGACTTCCAATGGTCAAGTTGCGCCTTGCTCAACCTTTATTGTCACTTAAATTGCAGTTTTTCTCAATAATGACTATTTCTAAAAGCGTGCAAAAGTAATATCTTTTTTGATTTATGATATCTAAGTCTTTCCAGTTTCTGAATTATATTGCTCTTCAAATTGTTGATTTTCATCGGTAATTAGTTTGTTTTATTCTTAAGTAATACATGTGTTTTCACATGATTCAGGTTCTCAGATCTTTCTATTGTTTGTAAACTAACATAATCTAAATTGGGATTCTCTGTTACATATATTTGTAATTGATGGTGGGTGTGCCACATCTAAAGGAGGTATTTTATCGAGTTGGTTTGTCTGACAAAGATATATTGGCGCTATCAGGGAGTCATACACTGGTAAGTTTATATTTTTTTGTGAACCTTTATATTGCTAGGTTAATTATGTGATATTTTTAACTTCAATACCACACATGGGGGGGGGGGGGGGGGGATGATTTGTGTGGTACCCAATGTTTCTCCTAAACTGATTATAGAATGACCAGGTTCTTCGATGTATTCCTTAACCTACTATTGATGAAATAGTAAATGCGAAAAGTAAAGAATGCAAGTATTTTACGTGGAGAATACCTGGCTCAAAAGGTGAAAAAACCACGACCTACTTCCTAGTAAGATTTTACCAAACTCTTTCGCTAAATCACTGAGCCAAAAACTGCATTTACAAGACACTTTTGTAAACCAAGGATTAACTCTAATCCCGTTGTGGCAAACAGCCTCTAACTCTTGTGACAACTTCAAGTTAACTCTAACTTGAATACTATGAGTACCTATTATAAATGCCTCTAGATAAAACTGAAAGGTACAATATTAAAATACCTACTACAATTGAACTAGAATAAAAGACAGACACTTGAAGCTGGTTCTTCTATCTGGTTCATGTAGCTTNTTGCACACTTGAATCACACATGAATTGCTTGCAAAATGCCTTGCTATTTTGCTCTCAATTCACGTTTAACTTCTGCTTTTGTGCATACATGTAGAATGAGAACATCCTGCGATTTATAGAGTTAATAGAGTAGAAAATAACTAGAGTTTTAATGCTACTCTTCCTTGGTGGAAGCGTTCTAGTTGATCTCAACTTCAACTCCTTCCTTATCTTGGATAGTGTTTTCTTTGATTAAGGAGTCCTTCTCCTTATTAATTATGCAATCTTTTCGATCAGGAGATATCAATTTTACCAAGTTAAACTTATCTCCTTCACGTGCATCCCACATGCTCGAATTTGCCCGTGTCTATACATACAAGGGATGGACCTGGTTCATGCCTGTGCTTCCTTTATCAATCTTCAAAACTAACCTTCACTTAGGCCAATAAATTCCCCATTTTTTTGATGACAAACTCTGTGCTTTTCATAAGCTTAGGCCACGTCTCAACTTAGCTCAACATCAACACAATATTAGAAATATTTTTCCTTTTTATCACTTATCATCAAGGATCAGGTTCATTAGGTTATAAATATCACTGTTCAAAGTGTAAAGCACAACCTTTTCCCCTCTTTTGGCATAATCGAAAAGTTGCATAAATAAGTAAGATAACGAGATTTTAAAACTTAATCATGGCTACTGGGGCTACTTCAAATGCAATCATGGGTTAATCATCATAGATCAAGCTAAGAATTTTAACCATCAAAAAAATATAAACAAACAGTTAGAGCAAAAGACAGTGAATTTCATTGATGATTGATAAGATTCTATCACAAAGCATAAGAAGAAATAAAAACACTGAAAACATAAGCAAACGAAACAAAAGAAATCCCGAACTGAGTCACTGGTTGATCTACACTAGGCTAGGAGGCTTAAGGCTGGAAAGGACTAGGTGCTTGATTTTTGGCTTGGAGGAATTTCAGCATATTCTGATGAAATAGGTTCATCTCTATTTTTTCCAAGTTGAACAAGCCCTTCAGCAGTTTCGCCAGACCCACTTCCCCCAGTTTTCTATACACTCTCGTCTACTCTACCAGATTTCTCTTCCCAAACAACTATTGCACCTATGTCTTTGGTTAAACTTACAGGAGTGGGTGAAGGATCATCCACTCTTTTACCCTTTCCCCTCACAGCACTCCTAACTCCCTTGCTCTCCTTTTCTTTTCCCTTTTTATATTTACCACCAACTTCTGCAGACTCAGTAGTTTCAAACACATGCTATAGACCCTACCAACATAAACCTATTCTCCAAATTTGTATCAACTTCAGAAATTGTCTCAGGAGTAACTTTAGGGCCAGAAGATCCCTGTTCAGTTTCAGAAGAAACCCTTTCTTCCCCCTAAGTAGCAGATTTAAATGAGTCTTCAGAATGCTGAGGTTCCTGGACCTGGCTATCCTTCAATTGTTTATCTAATTTCTTCGATAATGCACTCCCTGCCACAGTTTTGCAAGCAAGCATCTTAGTTCTTCCTTTCTTAGACAGAGGTGTGGCTGAAAGTGTGATAAATGTTGTGGGTGTGATTTCCTTAGGTGGGGATGAAGGATTTTCAGGAGTGTTGGCCATGTTTGTACTTGGTTCTGGAAGAAAAGAGAAGTAGATTGTGTTTGGAAGATTAGAGAAAATGAAGAGAGTTTTACGGCTTGAAAAAGTAATGGAGTGAAGAAAGCAATAATGTTGATCAATATAAAGAGAGGTAATTAATGGGTAACGACAGCTTTTCAGACTTTTAGAAGTCTAATCAAACTGAATTTCAGGTTTGAACAAATATTGGAGTCTATCCCTAGAATCCGGGTAATTCAATTCGGTTAGGAGTCTTTTGAACGGAACTGGTTCACTTGTAACGGATAAGTCCAAAAGGAGTTTGGAATTAAGTAGGACTCTGCTCATGATCCAAATATTTTTATTTCAAATTATGCAGAGTGTAGAAAATATACCGTGTTATCTTGATGAACCGGATTCTTCACTGATAATTCTCTTGTGTAAGTCTAAGTTTACCAAAATAGAGAGAATTCTATTAGAGATTAATGAGTCATTTTAACACATGGCACAAGAGTATACTATTGAAAGTATGAGTCTGAGCAAAAATTAATCTAATTATATACACATTTTCAGATTTTCTAACCAAAAACAATTTTTTTTTTCAATTTTTTTTCGTTGTGAATTCTTAACTGGTCCTTTTAGGTGATATTAATCATCCCTAATTTTAACATGTTCCTTTAAAGGTGATCTCTACTTAGGGCTTTTGTGAAGATGTCAGCTATTTGCTTGTCAGTATCACAACATTCCACAGTGATCAACCCTTTTTAATAGTTATCCCTCAAAAAGTGATGCCTAACATCTATGTGCTTAGTTCTCTTGTGATGTTATTGGTCATACTAATAGCACTAGTATTATCACAAACAATGGGGATACTACCAACATCAATTCCAAAGTCCATTAATTGCTGTTTGATCCACAACAATTGAGCACAATATGAAGCATCAAAAATATACTCAGCTTCAACAGTAGATAAGGCCACTGAAATTTACTTTTTGGTAGCCCAAGACACAAGACATGAGCCAAGAAAGTGTGTCATACCTGAGGTGCTCTTGCTATACACTAGAAAACATGCATAATCAGCATCAGCATATCCCACTAGATTGAAATTACTACTTTTTGTATACCATAGACAGAGATCAGTGGTGCCTTTTAGATATCTCAAAATTCTCTTGACAATAGTCAAATGAGACTCCTTTGGATTTGCCTGAAATCTTGCACAAAGGCCTACATTGAAAACAATGTCAGGTCTACTAGCAGTGAGATACAACAATGAGCCAATCATTCCCCTATACAACTTCTGATCAACGGATGAACCGGGTTCATCTATATCCAACTTTGTAACTGTTGTAATATGAGTGTCAATTTCTTTAGAATCTTCCATTTTAAACCTTTTAAGTAACTCTTTTACATACTTCTGCTGATGGATCATAGTTCTATTTGAATTTTGTTTAATTTGTAAGCCTAAAAAGAAATTAAGCTCACCCATCATGCTCATTTCAAATTCACTCCCCATTAGTTTAGCAAATTCTTTACTTAACTTATCAGTAGTTGCTCCAAAGATTATATCATCAACATATATTTGAATTACTAAGAGAGCTTTATATTTTTCTTTCAAGAACAAAGTATTGTCAATTTTACTTCTCTTGTAGTCATGCTCAAGTAAAAACTTTGACAATCTTTCATACCATGCTCTTGGAGCCTGCTTGATCCCATAAAGTACTTTGTCAAGTTTGTACACATGATCAGGACTTTCCTTGCTTTCAAACCCCGGAGGTTGCTTGACAAACACTTCTTCCTTTAGATAGCTATTGAGGAAGGCATTCTTGACATCCATCTGGTGAAGGGTGAATTCCATGTAAACAACAAAGACTTTGAGGAGTCTTATTGCTTCCAACCTTGCAACTGGAGTAATGGTTTCATCATAGTCTATGCCCTCCTCTTGGCTATATCCTTGAACCACCAATCTTGCCTTTTTCCTTGTAACTGTTCCATCTTTATCAAGTTTGTTTCTGAAGAACCATTTTGTACAAATTACTGATCCGTCCTTGGGTCTTGGTACCAAATGCCAAACTTGACTCATTTCAAATTGGTTGAGTTCATCTTGCATTGCATTTACCTAGTCTGCATTTTGCAAAGCTTCAACAATATTTTTAGGTTCAATAAAAGATAAGAAGGCATCAAAAGCACAAAGATTTTTTTATTGAAAATCTGGTTTTGATTCCAGAGGTTGTATCCGTAATTATGTTCTCAATGGGATGAGAACTTTGATACTTGTAAGATTTTACAACAAACTGGTTTACCCTTGATGTTCCTTCAATGCTTTGTTGGTGTGGAATAGGTTCATGGACAGGTTCCCTTGAGGTTTGAGAATCCTTTCCTCTTTGTTCTATTCTCCCTGTCATGTTGCCCTGGGTAGAAGAACATGTTCCATCACCTGTTCCTTCCTCTAGTGCAGCTTCAGTCTGGGCTGTCGTTTCATTTGAGTTTTTTACCAGCCCAATTGCTTCATCATCATGTCCCTGCCTCTCATAAAGAATGTTAGTTTCATCAAAAATCACATGAACACTTTCTTCTACATACATAGTTCTTTTGTTATAGACCTTATAAACTTTTCTATGTGAAGAATATCCCAAGAATACTCTCTTATCACTTCTGGGATCAAACTTACCTAGGGAGTCTTTACCATTATTGTGCACAAAGCACTT